>OZ014446.1:8518611-8605484 GCA_963966035.1 Acleris laterana | reverse complement strand
AAGCTGACTACTCAAAGGTTATTGTTATTAAAGTTTGTTACGTACCCCATAAATTGTGTTGTCACTTGCACTACAAAAACGCATCGTCTAAATCCAAGGAACTTCTCTAGTTAATTAAAAAACACAATAATAGTAATGAGGGCGCCACTGGACGCTCGGCGATTGCTCGGCGCAGTCTTAAGATCTATTTTTTGCTCGCTCAGTATAACTTATCACTGTTATCAGTATCTGCTTATCGACCGAGTATGACACAGTCCATCATAATTAATGTCATTTCACTACATATTATTATGGCCTACAGATACATGTTTACCATGGTCACGTATAAACAACAGCCACTATTGGTTCAATATTATTTCTCTCGTCTGTTACACAGTTTAAAAAAGTAACATGTGCTTGCAACGCGTAAATGAATTTATTTGAAAACTGGTCAACCTTTTCGTTCCGCGACTGTACAAGCCTAGAGCTTAGTTTGAGACTTACTTTGAACTTCATGTGACTGTAAAGTAATTAAATAATATTTTTGATGTCATTGATGAGATGACAGTTGCGTTATTATTATCTGAAACAAACTCACGGGTTCGTAGCATTAGGAGTTTCTAATAAAGTTAAGTGCAAAAATATGCACCGAAAGAATCCTCTCGTAAATATATTACGAAGTTGTTATTCAATTCAAATTAATTTATTTCGAATTTCTTAGATTAATATTTGTTAGTTGGATACATTCTTGTAATCTAGTTTCTAGAACACGCGTATTACACTGGAATTAGGAGCATTGGGACATTTGGGAGATATATTTGAGATGTTGAATTCTCCCATATTTGATTAATTTCACTGTACTGCCACGTGCTGATTTATTTGGTCTTTCAGATAACAAACCTGCCAGTGAAGAAACTCAAACTGTAACCAAGGAGCGCACAGAGAAACAACCTGAGCCTAAGGAGAAAATTTCTGAACCAATCGAGAAACCTGCAACTTCAGAGAAAAAAAATGAGAAAGATGGTAGAAAAGTTGAGAAAGATAATAAAAAAACTGAGAAAGATAGTAAACCTATCGAGAAAAAAACTGACCCAACCAAGCATAAACTCGTAGAAGCCACTATGGACATAATAGACGATAAATCAAACGAAAGTCTTGAACTTCAGGAAAAAGTTGTGCCAGTCAAACAGCAGCCTGATAGAAAACCAAAGATGAGATTGCCCTTCGCACACCAGGTTGAAAAGAGTAACCTTGCCGCGTTTAAACAGAGAATGTTACCAGACATAGATTTGGATAAGATAGCTTGTAAGAAGTGTGATACTAAGCTTGGACGCGTTCAGGATCTACTTGAACATATGGCCGGCCACTACAAATGGATGCGCTACGCTTGCAAGCTGTGTAACTTTAAGAATTATGACTTTGAGAAGTTACCAGAGCATGTTAAAGTTGTTCATAAGCTGAAAGGCGATTCTGACTTCTATTTTAGTACTGTGAAGGCTATTGACGGCACTGAGGCTTTGGAGTTGGCGGAGCCTGTGGAAGAGAGTGACGTTAATGAAGAAAGCTCCGAGTCGCGGCGCCCGAGCCGCTGTTCGAGCGACTCCAGCCGGTTGTCGGACGACAGCTCCTCCAGCAGCACTCGCATGGAGTCCGGCGCTAGGAAACGGAAGATGTATCACAACAGAAGCGGTAGTAAAAGAAAGAAGGACCCTTTAGGGCTAGGTAACAATATATTTGTATATTTATTTACATTTTAGTTTTTATTAGAGAGCCACTATAGTACATTACTACAGAGGCTGGCAACCCCTTTTCACGGCGAGGTACGTATAATTGTGGTATAGTGCTTTTCTCAAACATATGCAATGAAATAAAAAAAACGTCACTCAAAAAAGTTAATTGATATAAATGTCCACCCTGGCAGAAAAGTAATGCATGTTAGAATAAAGTACCAGGAGCGCAGCGGTAATTAGGAGGCATATCAGGCATAGCGCAACTTACAATTAGATCGCAGGCGGTGCGGGCGGGCGGCGGGCGCACATGACACAGCGCGGATGTCTCCCAAACGTTTATGCACTCCTAGTTTTTAACGTTATAAGATTTTTTCAAAAATATTAAAAATATAATTTAGCTATTCAGCCTGTTTATAAACACAGCCGCAATGTTTACAATAAAATTTAAAAAAAACTCTCCGGCCTAAGCCTTCAATTTTGTATGAAATTCCTTTACAGTCCTCTCGAGTTGTTCCGCCCGCAACGTGACACTTTGAAGCCAAAAATAACTAACATAACGCCAACATTTCATTGCATGTTTGAGAAAAAATATTTTTCTGGGATTCCCAACTTGTCCGCATTCCCAAATAGTCCACGTTCCCAATTCTTCCGATATAAATTCGATCACTCTGTTGTTCATTAGTTGTTGGGAATGTAAATGAAATGGGAATGTGAACGAGATGGGAATGTGGCCGAGATGGGAATATGGACAAAGTGAACCTGAGTGAATATTAAATTTCAACCTGTTACTTTCAAAATTACCCTTTTTTTTATTATTTGTTTGTTTTTCCAGTAAACTTATATACCTAAGTGGTTTACACTTTTAATATTGTATGTTTGTATTGTATTGTACAGAATTATCAACAAGTTTTTAGAGTTGCCTAGTTGTAGGTAATTAAATTCTGTAGCTCTGCGTACCCCACTCTGGGATCGAAGGCGTGAGTTTATGTATGTATGTATTGTATGCTTGTACAGTCGCGGAACGAAAAGGTTGACCAGTTTTCAAATAAATTCATTTGCGCGTTGCAAGCACATGTTACCTTTTTAAACTGTGTAACAGACGAGAGAAATAAATATTTTGACTTTGACTTTGAAATAATATTAAACCAATAGTGGCTGTTGTTTATACGTGACCAAGGCAACCCTTTTGTAACGACCAATAAAAACTAAGTTCAGTTAACCAATAGTGGCTGTTGTTTATACGTGACCATAGCAACACTTTTGTAACGACCAATAAATACTTGAGTTCAGTTTGAACCAATAGTGGTTGTTGTTTATACGTGACCATAGTAACCACGTATCTGGGCCATGTAGTGAAATGACATTCATTATGACGGAATGTGTCATACTCAGTCGATAAGCATTGCAGATACTGATAACTAGACCCCGGATTTTTGTGGCAATGACGTCACAATAGGGTAGTTTGGGGAGTAAATGGAACGGTGTTAATTAAAACAATTTGTTATTTAATTATCTTTTTAACTGAATATTTTTTATTAACTAGGCATACACGACAAAAAATATTATTATTACCGCAAGTCGTTTAGAATATTTTTTTATTTCTTACAGAGAGTCAGTTAACGAAAGAACAACGTCTATAAAATGATTAATTAACAATTTTCGGATAGGTAATTTATATCGTGTATGCCAGAGGGCCCAGACAAGAAGCATTACGCTAACTATCTTTTCTATTCGTTTAGTTTTTGAACCAATCGCGTCACTGGCACATCAGGTGACGCGACTGGTTTAAAAATTAAACGAAGACAAACGCTAGCTAGCGTAGTGTATCTTGTCTGGGCCCTCTGATAATAAAATTTTAATTCCGTAGAACACCAAATAGACTAGGTTGCCGTATTAATTAACACCGTTCCATTTACTCCCCAAATTACCCTATTGTGACATCATTGCCACAAAAATCCGGGGTCTACTGATAACTTATACTAAGCAAGCAAAAACAGATCTTAAGGTGGTCAACCTTTTCATTCCGCGACTGTACAGCGTTCCGTGAGTCACTGTTGTTACTGGCTGAAAATCAGCGCCGTAGGTGTTTGACACCTCAGCACTTTGCTGAGCCAGTGTTCGTTTCACAATAGTATAAATAGAAAAGCAGTTCGACTCCGGCCCTTTAGAAGATTGATACCTATACTGTGGTTTCACTGCCGCGAGGACACACATTTCCTGTTGCCTTCATTGTTTTCTTTTATTTTCGTATATGTGTGTCTTATGATTTTTGAATAAATGTATATCTTCTTCTTATTCTGTATTCTTTATTAAAAAATCTGTTTCAGATGAAACGGATGACATTAAGGAGAGCGACGTCTCGATGGCAAGAACGATAAATAATGTTGAAGATAGTGAATCCTCGTCAAATATAAAAACCTTTGACGAGAATTCATCGGATATAGAGGATGTCGAAGATAAACATGCCAAACGACATATAATAGAAGTATCTTCATCTGTCGCTTCGCGAAGACCTGTTCGGAAGAAGACCAAACCTAAGAATGCAGATTTTGAATATGATTTGTCGAATCTTTTAAAAATGGAAGCACAAGGTTACAGGGATTCTATGACTGTAACTACCACAAAACCGACCCAAAACAAGAAAAAGATGCAAGAGCTACAAAGTAATTATGATATTATCAATAAAGACCACATTGGAGCTTTAGCACTCTTATCTAAGAAAGCCGTTGATGTAGCGGCAGCTGAATTAAAAACCACTAACTTCAGTGCTCCTATTTTCAACATTCAAAAAGAACAGCGGGCGCCAAATATATTTGCTAGACCCTTGTTGCCAAAGTTTTCTAGAGGGGATAAAATGTCGCCGAAAAAAGATAACACCGAAGAGGCAAAAGAAATACCGAGCAAAGTGCCGAAAGGCAAAGATGTCAGCCCAAATAAAAACGCGGAAAATGAAAAAGTTCCTCTTGAGGAGAGTACAAGAGTTAGAGATGATGTCAGTCCCAGAAACAGTAAAGTTAATGACAAAACCAGCAGCAGTCAAGAGAAACAAAGTACCAATACAGAACAAATTGAAGCAGTGAGACCGAAACTAAAGATACCTGCAGTAGTTCCTATTAAATTTCGAAGACAGAGTTTAGAACTTATGAAAAACCCTATTATCAACCAAAATATTACGGAATTCTCGAAAGCTGGAATGAAAACAAAAATTCTTCTCATAAAACCAATCAATAGAAATAAAGATGGAGTGTCAGTAAATTCCCCATTAAAATTTCAAACCATAAAATTAAAGGAACCAAACACCCCTCAAGATGACAAGGATCAAATAGTTGTAGTGAAAGTCCCTAAGGTTGATCGAACAGTCTCACGGAATGTCTCTCATAACAACACGAATAAACGATTATTATCTACACCTCGAACAGAGACTTCAGCCAACGACACGATACCAAACGCAAGAATTAGTGACACTGAGAAATCAGGGGTAAACAGTGATAGCAAAAAACCCAAACGATGTAACAGTACTGAAAATGTTAATGCTAATTGCAGTAGTTTAGATAATTCTAAAATTGAGAAATCTTTCACTAATAATGTTGATAAAAGTAATTGTAATAATGAACCAAGTAGTAATGATACAGAAACTAACACTAGTCCAGTGTCCATGGAAATCGAAGAGATTAATACGAATACTGTAGAAACCAGTAATGTTATTAATGATACTACAAATTGTGATAAAATTAAATTAAGTGATAAAGAATCAAGTGACACCAAGATCGCTGCAGACATTCCAGGGCCATCAATCGTCATCAACTCTGTCCAAGAGTCTCATGACAAGATAGAAACTGTTAGTAATGAAAACGAAACAGTTAATCTTGATAGTAAAGAATTGAGTAGTACGCCTAAAAATGCCATAACTCTACAAGAATCAGTCAATAGTCAAGATTCTGAAACAAATGTAGTCACTAAAGGAGACATTGCTCCATTATAATTGTGATTTACTAAGGCTACAAACCCACAGACGGGCCGCTTGCTTAACGCCTAGAGACTAGCGAGTCGCCTAGTGAGTAGCGAAGATAAACGAACGTTCTAGACTCTTCACAACCGGCCACATAGATACACGCTAAGCAACTAGCAAAGGCGCCAAGCGCGCAGTGTGGCCGGTTGTGGAAATTGTAGAACGTTAGTTTCTCTTTGCTACTCGCCAGGCGACTCGCTAGTCTCTAGGCGCTAAGCAAGCCGCCTGTCTGTGCGTTTGTAGCCTAATTGTAATGTAGCGGATAGTGCAACAAAATTGGTTTTATGTAAAGTAATTTGAATTCGGTTAACTTGTACAGATTAGTTAATAGTTTGCCCTAGTTGTATATTACAATTATTAAGGACTCATCGACTTTTATTTTATAATCAGGAACTCCTGCCCACACTACTTAATTTGATTTGTTAGCCGTTGGTTTAATACGCGACTCATCCAAATCGATATAAAACTTAATCTTTTACATCACATTAAATGCTTACAGAAGCCTGTGTGGCTTAATAGTAAGCAGTGAGTCGTCTAACGCTAATTTACATCAATGAGTAGGTATAAGTAATGAATGAATCAGTTTCCATATAACCAGGTGTACATACAAGTACGTTACCCATTGAGTATAATCACATCAATTACTTTTTTTTAATAAGACCTGAAAATTACATTTAGTACACCGTTCGTAGTCTTCAGAGGCTTAGTTTAAAAGGCCTAGTTATATCAGTTATCATACCAATATCATAATATGATTCGTGCATTGTTTTATTTATTACTGTTTATTCGTGTAAATTGTGAATCTTAAACAGTTTTTCTCTTAAGGTAGGGAAATTACAGCCTCAAAGAACGTGGCACTATAATTTATTATGGGTATGGGAGCGTTTCAACTTAATATTTTTAATATTACTTCTTTTATAAAAAAAAAGTTATTGATGTGATTATACTCAGTGGGTAACATACTTTCGACATCAGTTTTATATTTCCGGAATAATCGCCTGGCTACACTTAGATAAGTGTTTAGATCCTGTGTAGGGTTTTCAATTCACGTCGAATCTCACCAGCTACCTACTATCTATTTTTTGGTACGGCAAAAATAAATGCACAAAGTTGCATAAATATATACACATTGACCTTATTGCCATAATTATAAGGTCTGTGCACATATTTTTGACTTTGTGGTGTATACATAATTACATATTGTTGACCTCGACTGTACCTACACATTTAAGTAAGGGAAGAACTCCTTGACGAACTCGCTATTCCCAGTTATCCGCACCCCTTTATCCACACTGCGGATCCACACAACGGTTTTTTTTTTTGCACAATTGGGAATAAAAAGGAATTTATGTGCAGACTACTGGGAAAAGCCTGAAGGATCCTTTTAGATAACAATGGGCAGTCTATTCCTGTTCTATTAGTTATCAAACTTACAGGAGTTAGCATATTCTGCCTAGGTCATCCTAATATAATGTAATTTCGTTACGTAATATCGAACGACTATCTAACGCGCAATATACATTACACCTCATATTTTGTGTCTTCAAAGCAAAGCTGTAAAATAGAGGTGTACAAATTACCTTCTAGTCTTCAGGTAATTTTTTAGGGCATGATTAGTGTAGACTAAGAAACTAAATAGATCAGCTGATTAAAATACGGTTTGTAAGCTGATGACTGATAAAGATCGGTTCAGTTATTTTGATAAATTTACCCCACAGTAATTATTAATTAAATTACCTTAGTAGGTACTATTCCTAACTTGACATCTAAACTAAAAGGTAAGGATCTTATAAGAAAATGAATAAATAACAAAAAATACATTTTGGAAACACTAAATTTAATTAGAAATATCATTTCACCTGCATCCATTCACAACAACAACAGCTTTAAGTGCTCTTGGCGAGGGTCTCGGCTTTGGCGACAACTTCCTCGATAGGACCGACCATGTAGAAGGCGATCTCAGGCAAGTGATCGTAATCGCCCCCCAGGATTTTGGAGAAGCCCTTGATGGTCTCCTCGAGCGGCACAAGTTTGCCGGCGTGGCCGGTGAATACCTCGGCCACCTGGAAGGGCTGTGACAGGAACCGCTGGATCTTACGCGCGCGTGACACGGTGAGCTTGTCCTCCTCAGACAGCTCGTCCATACCCAAGATGGCGATGATGTCCTGGAGTGACTTGTAGTCTTGCAGAATCTTCTGCACGCCACGAGCCACGTTGTAGTGCTCGGCGCCGATGACGTTGGGGTCCATGATACGTGACGTGGAGTCGAGGGGGTCTACGGCCGGGTAGATGCCGAGCTCAGCAATGGCGCGCGACAACACCGTAGTGGCGTCCAAGTGAGCGAAGGTGGTGGCGGGCGCGGGATCAGTCAAATCATCGGCCGGCACATAGATGGCCTGCACTGAGGTGATAGAGCCCTTTTTGGTGGTTGTGATGCGCTCCTGCATGGTACCCATGTCGGTAGCTAGCGTGGGCTGGTAACCTACGGCGGAGGGGATGCGGCCCAGCAGAGCAGACACTTCGGAACCGGCCTGTGTGAAGCGGAAGATGTTGTCGATGAACAGCAATACGTCCTGGCCCTCTTCGTCGCGGAAGTACTCAGCCACGGTGAGCCCAGTGAGCGCCACACGCGCGCGAGCGCCTGGAGGCTCGTTCATCTGTCCATACACCAGAGACACCTTGGAGGTCTTGTCCTTAAGCGAGATGACGCCAGACTCGATCATCTCCTGGTACAGATCGTTGCCCTCGCGCGTGCGCTCACCCACGCCCGCGAACACTGAGTACCCTCCGTGCGCCTTAGCTACGTTGTTAATCAACTCCATGATGAGCACGGTCTTGCCGACGCCGGCGCCGCCGAAAAGCCCGATCTTGCCGCCCTTTACGTACGGCGCAAGCAGGTCTACCACCTTGATGCCAGTGACCAGGATCTCCTGCTCCACTGACATGTCCACGAACGCGGGCGCCTCAGCGTGGATGGCAGCCCTCTTGTCGGTGGGGATGGGGCCGCGCTCGTCGATGGGCTCGCCGATCACGTTGATGATACGGCCCAGCGTCTCCGCGCCGACGGGGATGCGGATGGGGGAGCCAGAGTCGAGCACGGGCTGCCCGCGCACCAGACCTTCCGTACCGTCCATGGCGATCGTGCGCACTGTGTTCTCGCCGAGATGTTGCGCCACCTCGAGCACCAGCCGAGGCTGGCGGTTCTGCACCTCCAGCGCATTAAGGATGGGTGGCAGGTCGTCTTCGAACTGCACGTCCACCACGGCACCGATTACTGCCACTATCTTACCGTTGGCCTTGCCTGCGGCTGCGGCTTTCGCTGCGTAATCCCTCTTGTTGACTGCGGAGACAGTGGCGATTTTGCCACATTCTGTAACGGCCTTCTCGGCCACGGACTTGGCAGCTAAAAAGCCGCTTCCAACCCTACTTACTGCCCCCAACATTTTGATTATCCGGAGCACTTGGTTGAAGATAATCAGCGGCCGGAATTATGTAACGTGAGCGAGCACGACCGATGGCAGACAATTTAGGTCATAGACAAAAATACAGGTTGTTATCTAATACCACCCACTTCCGTCAGGCTATGACAAAATTGACACAGCCAATTATTTTTCAATTTTACTTTGACTTCTTCTGTTCTATGTTCACTCTATTTATTTATAAAACTTCTTCTTGGTATTAAGTGTTAGAGTATCAATGTATTTATTTAGTTTCGTTGTCAAGACTCCTATCCTACATCGTTATCTCTTAGCATGAGTAGCCCCCTTTAAGTCTATGGTTACTTGTTATCAACTGTCAACGGTTGCCTGTCATCTATAATCTGTGTTCATGTCTATCATTCATATGTCAAATTATCTTATTGCTTGCCTATTGGTATATTATTTTTGACCAACCACATGGAAGCATGGAAATTGGGTTTTTATTTTAGTTCGCCTATATTTATATATATATAAACTATGTATCGAAGCCGTTTATTTTCACGGGTGAGTTAGTCTTGTAATACAATTGTCTATACTAAATAATACGAGACATTACATGGTTTTATTTTACTCTAACTAAAGGTCCTTTCGAGACAACGAATGAATATAAAACCAAATTATGCAAGGCCCGCTTTATACAATGTATCCGGGATTCCAGAAGTAAGGCAACAAAGTACAGTTTCTTTAGATGAAAGTTACGTAAAGAAATTCATGAAAGCAGTTGGTTGGATGGACCAGTCCAGAACAGTAAGTATCAGAATTTACTACCTTTCATATTAAAAATAAATTGTGTTTTTGCGATACAAACGTGGTGTGTTTTATTTAATTTTGGTACCTCATAAGGGCCACCATACAACGAAATTTACCAATCGAATATGAACCTAATGTGAATGTCGTACAGTCAATTTTCTAAATTATCAGTCTTAAAACATTAAAATCCATTTTATCTCCTTTGCAATGGATCTTTATTCTGATGTCCGTGTTGCATAAACAATTTATGTATGCGGGACCTTATGAGGTTAACAAATTTTATACAAACTTTCAATAAAACTATTGTTTTTATTTTTTGTAGGTATTTAAGTAAGGTTTTTAATAAAAATATATATTAGTATTGTCTTATATTGATTACAGCGTTTAAAACTAACAGGCTACTTCCTCTATGAAAATGTACCAAACAAAGTATCTTACGAGGAATGGTTTACAGACCTTGATTTGCCAGATACATTTGCCTCCTGGTTCACCATTACTGAAATACATGTCTGGCTGCTCCTAGTTCGATATATGGCAGATGATATTGTATCAACTGTTGAGGCGAAAAATAAATATGTTAAAGGAGATGGCCATTTTGTTAGAAATTGCATTATAGAGGCTTTATGGGCAGATGTTGGGAATAGGATTAAGTTATTGGAGGTAAGAATACTTAATCAACCTGTAAAAAACTCACTGTTCGGGTGAGGCCTACTGTCATACCCTAATAAATTATAATTGTACTGTAATATGATGATTTTATTTTGGGCATCTGAGGTATATCACATAAACTGAACATATTCTAAATGCACATTATTGCACATGCTCTTAGATCAATTAAATTACGATCATATCGAGATATATTACATGGTTATACACATTGTAAGGACCAACATCCCAAATTTACGACATGTGTCATGGTAACTTTTGACATTAGTTTACCGACAAGATTATTATTTGGGTCTCTATTGACTGCCATAATTATTTTTTGTCATAATCTGTTTCAAGTCATAATTTTCGCAAGTCATAATGCATTTTTCTCAGGACACGGTTATATTTTCAGGATTTTTATAAAACTAACCTAACCTAACCTAACCTAATGAATCTACACGATAAACGTTTATTAAAAACTGTAACTTCAGCCTGAAAGAAGTTATGACAAAAAAAATGCATGACCAACAATATGTATGGCAGTCAAATGGATCCATTATTATTTCGCACTAACGAAAATTTACGCGGGCCTTACGAGATTAATAGCTACATATTAATAATTCTAGGGTGCAAATACAGCTATTGCCAGAAAACAAGTATCAGAATTATCAGAGCAGTTCCAAGCTGCTCTTGTAGGATATGACGAGGGCCTGTTGGATGACCGCCTGATGGCTGCAGCTGTCTGGAGGAGGTTTTACTCTATGTCAGAGAACACTAACCCTGAACATGTTGAGACAATCGTCAACTTTATCAGACATCAGGTAAAAGATGTCTTTTTTATCATTAAATTATTATGACTTGAGAATTATTTCATCTTTTCAATAAATTTCCTGCATTTTTTTTAAATTATAAGCTTTAAAAAATCATCTGTTGTCATTTGTTGTTACTAGCCTTTCCTCTCAACTTATGTCCGCCTTTCACTGCGAGCAGAGTGGGCCTCATCCACTCCGCTACACTCACTCCACTCGCAGTCAAAGGTGGTCATTATAGTTACGCTGTTCTTAGGCTTGATTTGACAGATGCCAACTCTGTACAAAATATGTTTTTGATGCATGTTTGAGGTTATATTTTGACCTGTGTTGACAGTGTTAACTGATACCTCTTGATTTTTGAATTCTATCGTTACATCCGGAATTTTAAGGACTAGCATTTGATTCATGTAATTTGGTTCAATAAAGTGACTCTCCTTTTTTTATTTTCACAGATCCAGGAGCTGGATAAGGTACCTAGTGAAGATTTAAAGTGGAAACCTGAAATTAATTGGTTAAGTATACATAAACACTAGTAAATATTTGTAGTTATTTCTGTTAATTGTAAAATACGTAGTTATGTAAAAATTAAAACAAACACATGTAATATGAAATTTATTTATTAAAGCTTTTAATGCTGGTAGAACAAGTTTCTCAACTCTTCACACTTCTGCCTTTGCCATAAGACTGTTATAACAGTTCTACATAAATAGTCAAGTTTGCAATCTGTGTTGCACCAAGGCCATCTCATATCACTGAGTTTCGAAAAGAAGGCTGCATACAAGTCCAAAAGGTGTGGGCTATCTGTGACCATTCTTGTGACTAGGTTGTCCATTGATCTGGGAGATAGGTCAGCGAGGTTGAATCTATGTTTAATGTCGTATAGCTGGAACCAGTGGGGTCTCCTGTTCGGTGTTAGATTGGCTTCAGTGAGGTTGTACATGTAGTTTATAATGTTTATTGGTTCCTGCAAATATAAGTGATCGGTCTTAATTAAGTACATTTTTAAGGGAAACTAGTCAGACGTTCAGAGGCGACACTCTTGACTGTATTTTCAGAAATGGTTATTTGATAAGCTGACGAAACTAACTTGAATCAATCAAAAAGGCCAAATTAACGTTATGACAAAATAGTAATTATGGCAAATGTAGGTATGGTTTGACGAACATCATTTAAGGCAAATGTTATGCCATATGACTTTAGGACACGTTATTATGGATTGCAAGGGAAACACGTTGATAACATGTAGTGGGTGGTACCAATATACCTATCGACCTTGCACACCATTAAGGGCCACTGTAAACGATGACGTTATGAGTTAAAGTTACAGTGAGAAAGAAAGACAAGGTGTTGTTCGCTCCAGGGTGATAATAATGCGAGCCAAATGACAATATCATGAACTCACAAAGCTGTCGGCGTCAAAAGTAGCTATCTTGTAGTTAAGGTTGTAGTTGGTGTAGGAAGTGGCGCTGCCGGCGCCCCACGACACGCGCACCGGGGCTCCGTCGGGGCCGTAGAAGATCTTGAACTCGTCTGAGTGCGTGTGCCCGTTAAACTCGCCGCTTATTGTTGAAGCAAATCTAAAATATATCATAGCCACACAGGTCTTGCTGAGCATTAGAAAATGCTGCTAAGTTCCAAAAAAAAATAAAAAGGGTAGATTTGCTATTGCAATAACGCTGTCCTTTTTCCTCCAATTCTCATTAACCTGCCCCTGCTTTTTACTTTTTATTAGTATTGTAAGTCCAAGCATGTAGCTAACATACTATAATTGTGTAATCTGTGTAACATCATGCTCTGTGCTCTCAGTAACTAATCACTGATTAATCACTTTATTTTGTTATTTTATTACTATCTAGAAATATATACCGAGTCCAAAGATCAATCTGACCTGTTTATAATCCGGTTGTACTCCCGGGTCCATGTGAAGGTCAGATCGGACACTCCTGGTGGGATGTGCGTCACTATATGAACCTTCTCCCCGGCCAACTCCGCTTTGTGGAGCTCTTCCACTAACCAGTCCAAATGTTTCTTATGGTCTTGCGGATCGTACACTAGCCACCTGAAATATTAAACATGATGATGATGTGATGAATTTATACCTAAGCTTAATGTAATATGCGTCTAAGTTTGCCTGCTGTTCATCCATGTCTGCTTTTCTCTTACTCCGCTTACTTACGCCAATGATCGATAACTAGAATGAATAACGGCAAATCACATAATCTCTTACCAGTTGTATTTATAAGCGACATTGTTGTTGATCGTGATTACTCTCAATCCAGGTCTCACCAGGACGGAATATTCCCCCCGTTCCAGAACGCTGGCCTTCGCATCTTCGGGGAGGTAGAACTCCCACTTATTAGCCAGGGCTTCGTATAGCCACGTGGTGTTTAATTTCTCTCCAGTCACAGTTATAGGTGCAAACCTGTCGATTAGAAAATTATTTTAATTAGTTAGCAGCAAACAGATCTCCCATTTCAGCATATGTATCGCTCAGTACGTTTCCATTGTTACAGACGTAGTTAAGGAGGGATATCCTCATCAGAGCGATAAAAAAGTAACGAACAACTTTTGCTCGCTGGATAGCTATAAGAATACCTAAGGCAAGGGAACATCCGAGGTGGCGAAAATGGCTCGAAGTATCCATATTATCGTTTAGATCGTTGTAGATTAAAAAAATGGTGAGATCGGTTTACTTACTGGTTGGTTGGTTGAGATTCATGGTTTCCAATGACTGGAACAACTAATACGTCGTCACCGAAACTTTTCCTTATCTTATCTACGACGTAGCGATTCATGTCGTTGATCAATTCATATGTTGTCTCCCAAACAAAATGGTCGATAGTATCGCCAATGTAGTACACCACTTCAACATTCTGAAAATAGTAATATTTGATCATTTATAATAGACCAGTGATAAGAATTGTCGACGCTGTAGTTTGCCGCTGTCACAACACTCACAACAAAAGGTGTTCTTTTTATGCACAATCATCATGTGCTTATCAAGATCAAACTACTTATCTAAACTTTTTCACACCTTTAAACAATGCGTTGCATTGCATCAGGTTTACAGATGTATTCCAAATAATTTTTGCACAAACAACAAACAAGCGCACAGGCCTCTTAGTAAGTTAAGTAGAATCTGAGACCCATAGACATTTACACTCTAAGACTACTATCATAAAACTGCAAATGCATTGCCAACCCTGGTCATATTAGATTTCTGCCCATTCAAATACCGGAACTGAGTTAAATTGTTTTGCATTATTTACCTTATGTGTATCAGCAATCCTGTCAATGACGTCATCGAACGCCCAAATAGGCGAATCACAGTTTCTGTAATCTCCCCAATACCCTGCTGGAGCAGAGTTCTTCGCTGGTTTGAACCTCGTCTGCGACAAACTCCTCATCTCCCGAATCGTCGGGGCTACAGACAAATCTATCAAGACCTCTTCGTCTTTTTTCACTAAAGTTTGATCATAAATTGCCTCGTCGATGTTTGATTGGTATGTGAAGGCTTTGGAGGCTGTTTGGCCTTTCCGGCAGCAAGTTGGTTCGCCGCAGTCCGCTGCGCCGTAGGGCTCGTAGAGAGGGTCTATGTGGGCGTCAGTGACTAGAGCCACCGTGAGAGGCTCTGCATTGCTGGGGGGGTTCTGTAACAATATTTCATTTGAAACACTTGTTGACAGGTATGATTAGAGTAAGAGAACATGGACAATTGGACATAAATTTGATACCTGTTGTTACCTACAGTTATCCCGTATGTCACTTTTTTACCTCGCCTAAAAGTGACTCGGGACCGGTACAATACAATACAATACAATTTATTGGACACCAAAAGAAAACATAACAGAGAAACAGCACAAATACAAACTATACAGGAAAACCAGGGATTGTAACCGGTTACAAATAAACCGGTATTTATTTAGGTTAAACCGGTTAATTATTTGGGTTATTACAGCCTAACCCATAATAAAGGTTACGCTCACAGGGAGCGAAATGCATTTACCGGTTATAACCGCTTAGAGAGCGCTTCCGTCATTCACCCTTGTCTCGGCTCACACGGAAGGAGCGCTCTCTAACCGGTAAATGCATTTCGCTCCCTGTGAGCGTAACCTTTATTATGGGTTAGGCTCTAATAGTGTGGCTTTAACCGCTACGGAAAATAAACCGGTTTTCAATCCCTGAGGAAAACAACTCTTTCAGGCAACCTTATTAGAATGTGTGGTGCGTGTTGACGACAAATTAAAACATTGTATTGGCAGCATTAGTGTTTGGATCAAACTTACCGCTGGAACGTCCGTCACCTCGGGCAGATCGACTTGCCACTCGAACCGCGGGTCGTTGTAAACGCAGACGCTGGGGCTATGCGCCGCCTGTAGGACGAGCCCGCAGAAAGTTCTGGGCTCCGCCTCGGGGGTGGTCTTCACTATGTGGGTTAGAATAGGCTAAAAGCAATAAAATTCTTAAAAGTTATACTCTGAATGGTTTTTTCTTTTTTTCTCTCGAAAGCTATCAACATTTTCGGGATTATAAGTTCCTATGAGTTCCTATAATCTAGCAGGCCTAGTATGGTTGCGTTTATCGCGTGACAAAATGTGGATAAAGCATCCGTCACTCTCGGTCTTAATAATAGTGTCAGAAAGTGACGGATGTTTTATCCACATTTTGTCATGCAATAAACACAGCCATATTAAGCCCTCAAGATAGCCTAAAGCTGGAAAACAAGAAAATCAATGGTCCATCGTGCTTCCAGGAAAATATACAATACACGTATAAGTACTTAGAGGATAATTATTGATATCATGGATGGATTAGCCACAGGTGGCATTCCGATGTTATCTAAAATGGTTTTTTTTATTTGACTCAGCATGCTAGATAGTTTTAATGAATTGTTAGTGTCCCGCGGTTCCGGCTAGGCAACCGCCCGTCTGGAAATGCGTTGAATTCAAATGTAAAAAAAGTTATACAAATTACATTAGGGTATTCTGTATGACCCCCTCCCCACTTGAAAAATACATCCATTTTTTGGATGGTTCCCCATCTTATATCAACGTTTGAGTCCTAAGGGTTAGCGCTGCAAAATATTTTAAAGATACGACTAAGTAACATTATATGAGTACAGTCACGTCTAATAATATGGACACGACGCTACAGTAAGGGAATAAGGTTGTATATATATTTCTGAAACCTTGTCAATGTATACATATTTATAAAGCTGAATGTACAATACTCGACAACACGAAAAAAAACAAATGACAGCGGCGGCGATAAAAAATGAGGACATTAGCTAAATTTTGAACTTAAGACCTGTTTTCACCTATCTTCGTAGTAAGTATTACTTTATGTCATGTGAGAATATTACAGTTCCCCCTGTCACCCCGTCAAACCCTTTTCGAAGTTATATTATAGGTAACATAAATGAATGACTATTTACCATATTCAGGGCCACAGCTCCTCTGCAAACCGTGTTGCTCTCTATACCTAATGACGTGCATAGCACTGTGATTGACTCTGTTAGTTGATCATCTGTCTGTCCGGCTGCTACTCCGTCAAATAGAGCAGCGAAAGCGCTGCGACATACCAAGCATTCCAGGGTCTAAGAAAAAACGTGAA
This sequence comes from Acleris laterana, assembly GCA_963966035.1. Lineage (NCBI taxonomy): Eukaryota > Metazoa > Arthropoda > Insecta > Lepidoptera > Tortricidae > Acleris > Acleris laterana. Next base: position 8,588,464 of record OZ014446.1, on the reverse strand, counting down.
ATATATAAATGCCACCATGATTTGTTCAGATTTGATTATCTAGTAACAGTCAAATTGGCAAACATTTCCTTTAATAACGTAAATAATACAAAAAATATTTCGTCCCATATTCCTATGAAGTTAAAAGGTCCAAAATTGACAAACTGACTACTTACTTACGTATATTATGTTTGTCTGTAGGTACACTGCTTAAAACATAATACCCTAGCATTATTTTTGCTTCGCCATACATACTAAAGTATACACCTACATATATGTTGGCATGTTGAATTGCTGAGCTAGGGTTAGTGTTACAATTAAGGGTGCAGAACGATAGCAGTTGGGCGGATAACTTCTGAAGGGGTTACAGCCTAGGGAAGGCGAAATCTTGGCAAATGTTCCACATGTTGGACCGACGATCTGATATACATATGGGTAAAAATCAAAATAAATGTCCAGTTAAAGAGAGTTTTGTCACCGTAACGAAACTGTTGGTTAACGTCAAACATACGTAATTTTGTAATGAAATTGTAAGTTAGACATTATTTAAGTGACATTTAAATAGCGTCTTTATGTAGGTACATTTATTTTGATTTTTACCCATATAACCGTCGCTGAGAACAGCTCGCTGGGATTGAGCATGTTGGAGATTCCTCGGGAAGCCCTATGTCCAGTGGACGTGTTTCGACATGATGGAGCGAGGATGCATAATTAATCAGAGTTATTTTTAAATCTATGTACATTTTTGAGTTCATAAATATGTGTACACTTTAGTACCTTGTAATTTTAATCGCTGTGACAATTCATGTATGGCAGTTCAAGTTCAATTCTTTGAATGTATGGCAGTTTAAACATGACATTAAATACAGTGTGACAGGTAAATCGACCTAGGTATTCCTCGAAAGGAGTTATATACTAAGTAGAGCAGTGCAGCAATAATTTTGTCCTAGTTAATGTCACTGGTTTTAGAGTTATTTAACTTTTTAGATGTTTAAAAAAAAACGTTTTTGATCTAAAACTGCTAATTGTAACATTAGACTGATTAGACCTCCAGTTAACTGGCACAAAATTATGGCAAATTAGCTCTAGTATGACCCCTTTTAAGGAATTAGGTCGAGTTACCTGCTTAAGGTACTAAAGTGTACCTACACATATTTATGAACTCGACTGTACCTACCTAGCTATTTAACTTTACATATCTAAATACCATATTTCTACAAACCTAGCGATGCTATTCAGGAATTAAAATAATTGATCGTATCGCCTATTTTTAAATATGTAGGTGATTGAAATTATGAAATCTAGATCATCCTAGATGAAAGAGAGAGTAGTCGCTCCCACGGATATCCCTTACAAAGTACTTGGTCTGTTACAAAGTTTACGTTAGCTTCATTCTTTCTCTCGACTTATTCTTGAATGACAAATGAAAGGGATAGGGCACCCGAAGTTTTAAATTTAAGTCTGTGACGTAACCATCCTGCCCCTTTCCCGCAGAACGGCAATGGTAAACCGTACAGTTTAGGGTCAGGATCAGGACCAACAAGCTGGACCATACAGTTAGTAGTAGGTATAGTTACCATAAAAACAACGAAGGCGAAAATAGTTGTCGTGCGACGAAAAACAAAGGAAAAGTTTCCCTCCTTCCCCACGGCACTACTAAGTCGCCCTTTTTCTGGGTAGTTTATCCCTTCGGGCCGGCTGAACACCTAACATAGCCTAAACCTACCTCATATTTATCATATTTATGAATTTATGATACTACTTTCGATTAGTAGTGCCGTGGGGCAGTCCCCAAAAAGTTCCATAGAAAATTGAATTCCGTGAGTTAGAATGCCCAACTTTCTGGACCTCACCTTTTTTCAAAATGTACCTACCCTTAGTACCCCTGTAAAGTTTTGTGGAATAAGAGGCTTGTGGTTTTAATAAAGAATAAAAAAAATAGTGACTGATATAAGACAATGCAAAAGTGCGTGTTTAGGTAGGTACCTGACAATCACAAATGGATATTTTAAGTAAGCACTCATGAGGCTAATAAACCCATGTTTACAGTTTATAAATATCTTTTAGAATTTCACAAGCGCTCTGTACTTATTTATTGATTGATAGTAACATCTACCTAAGTACCTAATCAAATACTTACGATAGGTCCTTTAGTGTATAAGTGCAATGGATTATCTATCACAACCACTTTGACCACTTACATGATTTATACCTAAGTACCTACTTATTTAACTAAGTTCTGGTGCTTTATTAACGACTACTTGGAAGGTGTGCCTAATTATTTTATGGTACCTACTTACAGCTAACGCCACATTAATAAATTACCACTAGCCACCTTTGACCTAGAGCCTCCGTTCACGAACCTCATGGAACAGTCAGGGCCGCAGCTTCAAGGAGCGACCACACCTCTGCTCAAAATACGGTGACGGTACGGAATCGCAGTGACGTGCCGTAAACGTCACAGCAGATAAGTGTGGAAAGCATGCGTACCGTCACTGTATTTTGAGCACTAACGGTATTGAGAGCATGCGTTAAAGTCGTGGCCCTCCGGCTCTCTGTAAGTTGTGCGACTAAGCGACTATAGATATACCTTCATATAATACGTACCGTTCTACTTGGACCAGAATTCTCCAGTGATCTCGCAGTCACATACTGGGGTAACCGGAGTATCTCGAACACATCTTCCAACCGTTTGTTCTCTTCGTCCGTCAACTCTTTTCTAACAAACTTTTTGAATAAGTCTTCGACTTCATCTTTAACAGGAACGAACAAATGTTAAATATCACAATGTTACGTAGGCTGAGATATCAGCAAAGGCGGGTTCGTGGATAAGCCGCGGCCTAATTAGGACGGAGCGAGGTTCCCTAACAGGCTAAAATAAAAACTACTCTATACCTAGTATCCACTTGTATTTTAGTTCCTAAAGCTGTAAATCTACTGTGTTAACTCTACTATGTCAAAAAGGTGATCTAAGTGTTTATACTTATACTTAACAAGCTCGACGTACAACGTCCAACTCTGACTTGATCCGTGATGCGCTTGCTGAGACTACACGGTGAGAGATCGTGTCTAGACCGACTACCATACTTAGTTCGCGTTTCTTAGTTGAGTTATATTGGTCGAGGTGAGTGGTTCTTTTCTGCGTCAAAAACATGAAAAATTGCGAAACAGTGCAATGCGCATGGAAATGTTACTGCATCTCTCCATCTCACTCTAGGCATTTATTACTTTCATACGGCGATGGGGGGACTACCTCTTTTCCTAGCATTGAATTTTTTAACGACCGCATCAGTAAGTCACGTCAACGGGTTTTCCGGCTGCAAACTAATGCAAACTCCTAACCACAGATTATTGGCCTCACTGCAACGCTGCGTTTTTCTATGCTTGGATTTTACGTCGGCGGCGGCACAGAATAAGAAATAGTGGCGGCGGCGTCTCGGGCGCGTGCAGTTAAAGAAAGTGTGTCGAAAAGGTATTCATTAAAAATGTATTTCTAGAGTTTGCGTACCACTATAGAACCTTGATACATTAAACTACCTATATTAAAGGTAAATTATAACCTTGACAGTGCTTACATCAAATTCCTTAATGTAATGATATATGGACAATAAAGATCTAGACATAGGGTAAAGTCACCAGTTGTCCGCCAGAGACCAGTAGTCGACCTTCTATGAGTGCGAAAAATGGGAAATATATCTTTCGTACTCTTTCCACTGATACAAAGTATAGGCGGAGGCCGACTAAAGGTCTCTGGCTGACCACTAGTGACTTTACCCTAGTAACTATGGGAGGATCAGAAACACTGATATTTCGAATATCGAACCCGTAAAAAAAACTAAAAACATTTGTTGGGATATCCACCATAATAAAATAACATGATTTTGGTATAATTTTAACCAGTTACCTATTAAAATTCATAAAATCCAGCCCTTTAAACGTAGAATGGATAGACAGCTTAGTAATAGGATCTCGTTCGCACCCTTTAGGAACGAACCCTAAAAACAACTGCCACCTAGAGCTATATAACTATATAATAACTTACATAAAATTACTTACCATATGATACAAGAGTCGCTGCAGTCACAGTCAACATCAAAAATATCACAAAAAGCTCCTTCATCTTTGCCATAACCGTCGTTAGTGAGCGATGACGTAGAGGTTACCCCACTTATATAGAGTCACCGACCAATCATTCACTATGTTAAAACTTGCAAACTATGTCATACGCGTGATCTACACATGCGGGTGGCACTGATAATGCGCGTTAGCTGTTTTCGTAATTATTTTCTACACTTTATCAGTTCGTACTTGTATTAATCCATCATCAATATCGTATTTAAACAGTTAAGTAAATTTCTTGATAAACATTTTAATTAGACTAAGAGATAATGGTATTAAACTTCCCATAAAAAAAACTAAAGTAAACGATGTAGAAATTTATTAAAATAAAATGTTTCTTTTTATACATAGTTTGTATCCTTAAATTATTTTATTTTACAGATATACCAACAAAATCGGCGCTGACTGAACTGCGATAAATTAAATGCTAAGTATTATTACTATAAATGAAATAAAACTTAGATGTACAGCGCTGGTCATGTATAAGACAGGATAAATGAAATTTCTTGAATTTATAACGGTTTTATATGTCTCGGACCTCGGTGGCTACAATGATACGTTCCCTACACGACAGGACGTCCAATTCCGACAAAAAAAGATGAGAAAAGATCGCCCCTCGAAAGTTGTTGACGAGACTAGCTGACGCGTTTAGGTGGATGAAAACCTGTTGTATTCTTATGATATCATAGTTCTGGACCCTAATATGGCTGCGTTTATCGCGTGACAAAGTTTGGATAAGGCAGGACACCTTCAGACACGTAAATAAGAACGAGAGTGACGGATCCTTTATACACATTTGACACGCGATATAGACGCAGCCATATTAGGCCCGCTGGTACGTATTGAAACACTTTTATGGTGTACGTGTACTGAATAAATAGAATTAAATATTTTGTTAAACTTCGCTCATTTCTACATCTTCGATGTTCAAATCGTCAAGCATCTCTGCAAGTGTGATACGAGGCAGAGTGGGATCAATCTCGTCTGTGTCTACTGGAACGGCGTTTTCCTTCTTGAAGATGTTGATGTTATGTCTGAAAGCGGGGTCTTCCTCCAAGTCATCGAGGAACTCGTTGTAATCCCTAAAAAATAATTTACATTAGGGAAAGTATAGGAAACCTTAAAAGGAAGACTTGTATAGTCGCGATATGAAAAGGTTCAAAAGGTGGACAGCGTTGAAATAGAGTCCAAAAATGACGAACCTTTTATCACCGCGATTGTAGGTACCTAACATAGGAAAAAAGTTGAAGACTTGATATGTTGGTTTGTTAACAATATATTCAATTTGTTTTTTTTTTATGAAACCAGAAGAAAATTTTTCATTAAAATATCCGAGAGGAAAACCGTAGATCTTCACTCGTAAGTCGTAACTCAATCGATAAAGGCACGTTGATATTGGTGACATTTGTTTTCCAGGGCTAAAGGACTACTAAAATTGAGCGAAATAAATATTTCCTATTATTATATTCCTATGCTATTCTATTCTACATATCCAATAAAAGTAGAAAGACCGCTGAGTGACAATGGAGCAGATTTGTTTACGCAGTCGCCAACCAACATGTGTTCGGAGTGTTCCCCCGTCCCGCCGCCTTCATGCCCATCAATTTGGTCAATAAATGCGCGACGCGTATAGCGTTTTAAGGTGGACCAAGAACTCAATTTGCTAAGATATTTTTCTCAGATGTTGGAGCTGTACTTACTCATTAGTGGAGCTGAGTCCATCGTGCAGCTCCTCCGCCATGTGCTTCAGCTTCCAGTTGCGCGCGCGCCGACGGGCTGCCCGCGCCCCGTAGTGCTTCTTCACCAGAAACACGTCGGGGATCACGCTGCTATCCAGTTTTTCCAGGTTAGCGTCGTTCACGTTAGAGTCGCCCAGGTTATATCTATAATTTTGTAAAATGCGTAATTATAGGTCGACTGCAATTTTTCGTGCCCCAGACGCCAGGACATCCATAACATGACGTAAAATTAAAGCGTAGGCAACTCAGCCACACACTATAATGGAAATGTCACGGAAACACGTATTCTTGCCGTAGACGGTTGGGCCGTGAGTTATTAGGTATATGGTATATTATTGACGTTCTGGCGTCGTAATCGTAACCCCACCTTGGCATACAAAATATTAACAAAACATTGAAAGTGATCAATTGCATCGTGAGGTATGTAGGTATTTACCTAGGCTGCGCGATCGCCAGATATTTACCTAGGCTGCACGAGCGCCAGAGAATGTGCTATAGTTTGAGGGTACAATATGGATACTTTCACCAGAGTTAAACGCTGTACTTTTCAAAGGTATTACTGTTATTGTCACGAGTTTACTTTGTCAAATAAATAACATTAATTATTGACAAACAAAAAGACATTTTCAGATCATCAATGGCTTTTTATTTCTGACAGTTTAAAACGAAAATCTGAGTTATTTTGTGACAGCTGATAAATTTATTTTAGAGTCTACTAAGGTAAAGAGACAAATATCAAGTGAACAATTACTTTTTATAATCACTTTCCTGGGAATGCCAATTCTTTCCACTAAAGGAGGAGATACAGAAAACCTTACTTTCCAAACAAGAGAGATGAAAAGTGATTACCTAAAACTAAAACTAACATTTAACATTTAGGTTAACTGGAAGAGATCCCTTAAAGGGATAAGTTCGCCTTTGTACAGTCAACGTCAAAAGTAAGTGATCAAAATCAACATTTCAAAATATCTATTGTCATGGCATCCCAAATATAACATGTTATATTAAAGTGCTAAATTAATTGATGTTTTAATTAGTCAAAAGAAAGTGATCATAACAGCTGTGCAAAACAGAAGCCTGACATGACATTTCTATCAAAAGCGTCAAACGTGAATTGAATACCAAAATAACGACATTCCAACAATATCGGCAAAAGAAGGATTTATGGCAAATAATTCCAAGATGTAATAAAAACTTATTTTAAATCTTGGCGTAAGAGAGATTGCTATTTTGTCACTTCGCATGTTTTTCGACTAACATAACCGATATTAACTGAAGTACTCCGAGGTTGTCCCAAAACCAAGATTTTATAGTTAAAACTTTAATTCGAAATGTTCAACGATGACTTAAACTGTCATTGAGTTTTCAAAAATCGAAATAATGGTGATCACTTATTATGACACGTTATTGAGCTCATTTACTTTTGATCAACTACAATAGTCCGTAGCATTTGACTTAATGTATTGTATAGATAATTTTGGGACCCTATTTCATCAGTTTCTTTTGCTGTTGACTGTACATACCTTTTTTGTTTCTGTTTATTTTTGATTTGTTTCTTCTGTTTGTACAATAAAGAGTTTACATACATACATACCAACATACATCATTGTGATAAGTAAATAAATTTAAAGAATGACTCAATCTAGAGTTTCTTGCACTAAATCTCAGCAGTAGTCTAGTCTTTAAAAATGCTGGTAGATTCAAGATATAACACGCAAAAATACCCATATTGATTAAACAATTTTTATCTTTAACTTTATTTATTTAGATCATGTTTTCATTGCTTACCCTAGAACAGTGTCTCCAGGCTTCAGTATATGTCCGAGGTGCGTTTTAGTGTGGATAGGACTGACGTCGAGGCCCAGTTCACTGGCCTTCACCACCCACACATCTGCAACAACATGCTTGTTGGACACTGTGCCCTGACCAGGGAATGACTTCTTCTCCTAAAATAGAAATTGGGAATTATTAATAACCTACAGCTATGGAACATGATAAATGATAGAAGTCTTAAAAGTTTTTTTTTATTAAGTACAGTAACAAATTACAGACGTAAAAGTTATAGCATAAATGTAAACTTACAAGTAGCTCTCAAACCCTGCAACTCAACACTTAACTGTACTCAACATTTGCATATTGTCTTGTGATGCAAGCAAAGAACTTACAAATAATTAACTATAGTACAACTCACACGAATTTTATACATACAAGTTATGATGGCATTTCACTACAACATGTTAATTATCTGTGATGTGCTCGACTTAAACTGGTTCAACGACATTGCGAAAATGTCTGTGGGCACATATTTTATTAAACAAGCGACACATTTGGTTTATGGGATTATTAAGGGATACATAATTAATGGTGTGGAAATGTGAGTCAATTTGACAATATGTTTATACAACAATCAGACTATGAGTAAAGGATTGACATAAGGTAAAAAATGCTGAACCTGGCAATTTTTGTAGCACCATACATTAATTTAAAATAACATACTCAATAACCACTATGTACTTACTTTTTCTCTCAAAATGTCAATGTCCATTACAATATATTTCACCAACTGTTTCGGGTTACAAATTGTATTAAAAGGGGTTCTCCAATATACAGTTGCGGACACATCGCACACTGAAATACACAATAATTTCATTTACTATTATGACACGCATAAGTTCAAATTAGGTACACAACATGTTACGAAAATAACCAAAACATAAATTATAAAAATGGTGTTAACCCTAGTAAGCTGTCATCTTAGTCATAAAACTTCTATGACAGATGGCAGCTTCCTAGGGTAGAGATTATTTTTGTAATATCTCTTTTTTTGGGTATTCTTGTAACATGTTGTGTAAGGATGAATAACTGTCTACAACATACCTTGCCCGGTATTTGCATCTATCAAATGAATAGTGCTGGTGACCCTATTAACCAGGCAGATAGGAGAGATACCTCCGAGTTGCTGAGTCAGCTTCTTCGGAAGACACACTACACTGTCCTTTGATAGTGGTACAATCTCTATACTGAATGTAAATTTGTAGTTATAAACATTGCTGTGTATATCATGTGATATCAGTTTCTTGGAATGTTGACACTTGATTGGAAGCACAGATTGAATAAAATCCACCATCTTGCGAGCATGACTCTCTGTTGTGTAAAAGAAATCCAATCCATCTGAAAAGAGAAAAGGGAATTGAAAAAATGACAAAAGCACAAATAGAAAATAATAGATGTTTAAGTTGTTAATTAAAGCTCACCATGGTTTGGCTTAATCCCGAGAGTGTTTTCATGAGCTTTATGTTTTAAAATCAACTGCTCTAAATAGTAGAATGTCTTTCTGTTATTAGCCCTCTGCCTAACTTGGACCATGGAGCGCCAGTAGTCTTGTGCCTCAGACCGGTGGCAAGCATCGCACATCTGGTGCTGGATGTTGAATTCTACTATAAATGTTTGCTGGAGCACAGTCCCTCCCATCACTTCTCCTTGTACTGTCAGTTTAACCTGGAAAATAATAAAAACCCTTAAGAAATGTGTTTTTAGTAAAATCCATGCAAAGAGCTGCTAAAGTATTTTAATAAATAATAATCAGACTAGAAGTATTATTTTGCTGATGACATTTTAACACAACTTCAAATATTTAAACAGTTTTATAAATAAAAAGGCCAACTGGACCCTTCACTTTCATAAACATTGCAATATTCAAACAAGTGTATAGTACCAAAATTCACAAAAGTAAATAAGATTAACTGGAAGAAATCCCTTAAAGAGATAAGTTTTAGTAAGTAATTCCTATGTTCAGTTTACTTTTTATTAGTGTTCAGTTTCTTTTATACAATAAAGCATTTCCATACATTCATATAGGTAAACAACTACAGCAACAATATTGTAACCATACTTTGATCCTCTTGGAGTGGGGCTCGGTCCAGGCAAACCCAGCATCAATCAACTTTACTCTTCCTAGACCTTTCAAGCGCTTCAGACAAAGGGCAAGAAGCTCTCGAGATTCGAGTGCTGCTACCACCCACTCTGAAGGAGGTTGAAGATACCTACAAGTTGACACAAAATTATAGAACTGTAAATATTTAACCAACTCAATGAAGTTGTCAATAAGTGGCATCATATTGAAACAAATATAAACTGCGAAAACTGCTGTTTTAGCACTGAAACTGTAAATTTTTAAGTATTTGTATTTACATACGTGAAAGTAATAAATTACATAATTATACGAGGTAAAACTAACCTCTCACATCCTCTGCAGAAGAAGAGTGTCGCTTGTTTAGGCACACCATCAGAGATGTCGACATGAGCCCTTAGACAAGCCACACACATGTTGGAAGGATTAGCCTCTATGGGCACAGCGCACTGACAACATAATCTGAAACCCAAGTATATAATCTAGTAAGGAACTCAACGCTATTGTATTTCAAAAAGATGCAGTTAAACAGAAGACAAGGAATATCAATTTAACCTATAAGTAACTTACATTCGCGTGCTATCAGACGCTAAGTTTTCAGGGGGAATATATTCCATGTTAAAATTCCTTAAATAATAATTAATACAAATCTATATACACGATTGTAAGCCAAATCAGAAGAGATAACCACAAAAGAAGGAACACCGTGTGCGTTGCGTACGATTCACAAAGTATTATCGTGTCGCCGTTGAGTTGACGTTTAATTGACAGAATTGACTTGACAGAACACGATCCAGGAATTCTCAAATGTTATAATAATAGACTGTTTAAAAATTTACCGGACATAGAAACATTACTAACTCTGAGAAACTCAATATACTCAGCTCACAATCAATAAAATTGTCAGCTAAGCTCTTTAAAAGAAAGTACAACAATGGCTACCGCTAATCTTATTTCTCTTTGTTAGATTATGAACGCAACTTTTTATACTCTATGCTAGTCGTAAGTGTCGCCCCTCCCGCTCCCGACCTTCTCCACTTCGAGGCACCTTGCACTTGCCGCTTACGTAAATCCATCGGGTTAAACGTGAGCTTTTTTTCCATTTCTCCTATTCGATCCATTAATTTACGAAAATGTTCGCTACCGCCTGTAGAGCCGGTCGATTGGCCGCTAGGTCGGTGGTGGACAAGTCTGTAGCAGACAAAACTCCGTTAGTCGCTGGAGCCCTGGTGAACAAACGTGATTACGCAGCCGCAGGCAAGGCCAACGGTAAGATTGTGGCAGTTATCGGTGCCGTGGTGGACGTGCAGTTCGAAGACGACCTGCCGCCCATCCTTAATGCGTTGGAGGTGCAGAACCGCCAGCCGCGGCTGGTGCTCGAGGTGGCGCAACATCTCGGCGAGAACACAGTGCGCACGATCGCCATGGACGGTACGGAGGGTCTGGTGCGCGGGCAACCCGTGCTCGACTCTGGTTCCCCCATTCGCATCCCCGTCGGCGCGGAGACGCTGGGCCGTATCATCAACGTGATCGGCGAGCCCATCGACGAGCGCGGCCCCATCCCCACCGACAAGAGGGCTGCCATCCACGCCGAGGCGCCCGCATTCGTGGACATGTCAGTTGAGCAGGAGATCCTGGTGACTGGCATCAAGGTGGTAGACCTGCTCGCGCCGTACGTAAAGGGCGGCAAGATCGGGCTTTTCGGCGGCGCCGGCGTCGGCAAGACCGTACTCATCATGGAGTTGATCAACAACGTAGCCAAGGCGCACGGAGGGTACTCAGTGTTCGCGGGCGTGGGTGAGCGCACGCGCGAGGGCAACGATCTGTACCAGGAGATGATCGAGTCTGGCGTCATCTCACTTAAGGACAAGACCTCCAAGGTGTCTCTGGTGTATGGACAGATGAACGAGCCCCCAGGCGCTCGCGCGCGTGTGGCGCTCACTGGGCTCACCGTGGCTGAGTACTTCCGCGACGAAGAGGGCCAGGACGTATTGCTGTTCATCGACAACATCTTCCGCTTCACACAGGCCGGTTCCGAAGTGTCTGCTCTGCTGGGCCGCATTCCCTCCGCCGTGGGTTACCAGCCCACGCTAGCTACCGACATGGGTACCATGCAGGAGCGCATCACAACCACCAAGAAGGGCTCTATCACCTCGGTGCAGGCTATCTACGTGCCGGCCGATGATTTGACTGACCCCGCGCCCGCCACCACCTTCGCTCACTTGGACGCCACTACGGTGTTGTCGCGTGCCATTGCTGAGCTCGGCATCTACCCGGCCGTAGACCCCCTCGACTCCACGTCACGTATCATGGACCCCAACGTCATCGGCGCCGAGCACTATAACGTGGCTCGTGGCGTGCAGAAGATTCTGCAGGACTACAAGTCGCTCCAGGACATCATCGCCATCTTGGGTATGGACGAGCTCTCTGAGGAGGACAAGCTCACCGTGTCGCGCGCGCGTAAGATCCAGAGGTTCCTGTCACAGCCGTTCCAGGTGGCCGAGGTGTTTACCGGCCACGCCGGCAAACTTGTGCCTCTCGAGGAGACCATCAAGGGCTTCTCCAAAATCCTGGGGGGCGATTACGATCACTTGCCCGAGATCGCCTTCTACATGGTCGGCCCTATCGAGGAAGTTGTCGCCAAAGCCGAGACCCTCGCCAAGAGCACGTAAATCGATCTGTATGAGTGGAGATGGGAAAGCTTATTTATTGGAAGGATCATATTGAATAGGACTGATACGGGGTGGTTCACATTTGCCCTCTCGACATTAAATAACGAATATGGGGATCTACGCAGGTCTCCACATAGTAGATAAGTTACCATTGCTATGTATAACATTTTAAATAATGTATTACGATATAGTATTTATGGAAGTAGTTTCGGCAACGTATATAATGTAAATAGTCCGAATAAATCAATATCAAGCTGACTGCTGAATACATGTAATATTGTGATGCATGTCGTGTCGAATAAAGTTATAAATAAATACCTACTTGCTTGTTTTTGTTTTTTTTGCTGTTTTCAATTCTACCTAATCTCGCTGCCCTTTAAAACCTTCTTATACGGCTGCACTCAAGTTAATGTCGATTAAGGGCCTGTTGTTTGATCAGTAGTTAAACTAACTAATTGTTAAAATTTGAAAAAGGAATCGAAAATTTGAAGGAATCTCAAGAAAATGTGTCAAACTTTCAGTTCCTTTTTCGAATTTTAACAATTAGTTTAACTACTGATCAAACAACAGGCCCTAAGTGACGATTTTTCATACAGTACAGTCGAAGTCATAAATATGTTTACACTTTAGTACCTTGTCACTTTAATTAGTGTGACAATTTCATGACAGTTTAAACATGACGTTAAATAGACAAGGTACTAAAGTGTAAACATATTTATGTCTTCGACTGTACAAGTCTGGAAAAGGGACAAGTTAATTAACTAAAATGTGTGTCGAGTACTACGGCGGATAGTAGATATTAAACCGGGCAATTTTCTTCCTTTGCTTTGGAGAAATATATAGCTATCTATTCCAATTATTGTTCTTATGGTTTCCTATTAGCAATTCCATTTTTCGTTGGAAATATGCATTAACGTATCTCTAGCTACGGCGGTTATGACGGACTCCTGAGAAGAAGGCTCGATTACGTTCTAAAATACCATCGAGGCATCTTCGTCGTGTGTGGAGCCAGAGGATCTCTTCGCAGCACTCTTGATGCCATGATGGTGTGCTCGGCTGGTCGGGGGCATCCCCGGTCAAATGGGTCCATTAGAGAGGCGATGGCAGATGGTAGCCGAATGATCGACGTTTAAATTAAAAACAGTTCGATTTTATATTAAGTTTAGCTACGGAGGGAATTTCATAGAAATAGGCAAGTATAGTTTAAACTTTTTTAAACTGAGCTTATCCAGAATACAAAGCCATTGTGTAGTTAACCACAAATTAGAAATTAGGACCACGAGCACGGAGTTAAAGCAGATAGGTAATAACCGCCTTCGAAGGTTAACATAGATTATCGACTCTATTTCTTTTTACAATAGACTAAAAAAATCTTTTTGCATTTTACAACCGCCCGACTAATATAATTATGTAGTATAGATACAATGACCATTGTGTTTACAGGTAAGTGGAAGAGCTCAGTTCAAAAAGTTTAAACTATACGTAGAAACCAGTAGTGTCGCGATGGCACGTCGTCTGCTGCTGCTGTGTGGAATTTGCAACCAACAGACACCTAGATAGTAAAACAACCATTAACGTTAATAATAATAATAATATAGTTATTTATTTAGGCATAAAATCCCATTAAATTTACAAATATTATACACAAAAAATACACAGAATATAAAATTAAGTAAGTACCTACATTAAATTTACAAATAATTATTAAACTTAAAATTTGAAAAAAAAAAAAAAATCAATTAAATGTAGAACATTGGTTATGTCAACATTTGAAACTAGACGTGCCTACACATAAATGAGCACCAAAATGGCCTAGTCTTGTACTTTAGGAAAATAAAGTTCTTACAATATTTATTAATTACCTATTCGCGCAAGAATCATCATCGAATGTAGTGTGAAACAACAATTGAATGTGTTGTAAGGAACTTGCAACAAAAAATAACATTACAACCCTAGACGCAAACAGGTGTTAAGCTCCCAATAACATGAACGAATACTAACTGTTTTTTTTTTAAATAGAAACCTAAGTACTTAGTTTAATCGGGGTAAGCTGGGTGTGATGAAAATCGGGTAGCTCCGAAAGCAGTGGTTGCCATTAACTATATTGGGAGTTTCTATCGTTTTAATCGCTATCACTTGTGTCAATCAATGCATTTATTTCCATAATAAATTACCTACCCAAAGTTACTATGTCCAGCGCTTGAAAATTACTCGAGTCTTTGATTTCTACTTAAAGTTTACTATTAGGGTCGAGGACTATCTCTATATGAATCATGGTTTTATATAATGCTAGGTTGAAGTATTATCATTCATTATCATAAGTAATGTTAATAAAAAATTACAGACTGTTCTTACGGCGCTTCTCAGCAATTCTCCTCTTGGGGAAGTGCTGGTAGATTTTTGACGTATAAACTGCCCGTGCGGTCGCTTACCAAGTGTATAAAAATCGTTTGTTAGTTTTGCATTTTATGTAGGGCACCTAGATCGTATTTAAAAATGGACATAGTTGCTGATTGCATACAACATTAATTTAACTGTTAACTTTAACCCCTGCGGCCCTGGTCGTCGCATCGCGTCGGCGGGTTTACTTTCATTTACGTTTAGTATGGAACGCGTTGCAATGACGCCGTTGCCACTGACGTCTGAGGCGGCTGCGGCTCCACTGAGGCGGAGATGAGCGGAGCGGAGCGGAGCTGTGCCAATATTAACCAATAGAATCTAAACTAACGTGCGCAAGGCGCGCTCGACGTGACCGCATGCGCCTTCTATTGGTTAATATTGGCACAGCTCCGCTCCGCTCCGCTCATCTCCGCCTCAGTGGAGCCGCACCCAATCTCGAAGGTTTTAGTCGGCTAACGATAAGTCCATACATTTTCATATACTAAAACGCTATAATAGGCTAAGTAAAGTTTTTGGAAGATATGTATATTATATTTTTTTTCGATAGTCGTCATCCAGATGATCATGGAACTGCGGCTCTTTTATTTTTATTTCCTCTAAAATTTTAGAAATATTTTTTTTAGTTATGAAGTTGACTTTTGTACACTTTAATGACCGACCAGCTTGTTGCCTTCGTACTTAATGAAAAAGAAAAAAAAACACTTCTATATCTGTCATTGTCAAATCAAATCAAAGTAAACAAATGATTCAATACAACGGCTCTTTTCTGTTTGCTTGTGTTTCATGTGATCAGTGTTTTTAGAAATATTTTTAACGATCTCAGAACGAACTCCGGACTTTCGTTTTGGCGCTTTGCTCTAAGACCTTTGCACGATATTTGGTCTAAGATTTATTTTCGAACCCTTTGGCACTTGTTTCTTCTTGGACACCGATTTCTTCCTTTCTCGACGACTCTTGCCCTGCTTTTTGATAGCCACGAGAGGACTTTTGAATTGTACAATCCACGCAATGAATTCAGGCAATCCCACACGGACTGTGGAAATGGAGTATTACAAAGATTTACTTGAATTTACTTATTTGAACTGAACTGTTTGTTTACTTTGATTTGATTTGACGTTGACAGATATAGATAGAAGTGACAGTTTCTTTTTCTATTTCATTAAATACGAAGGCAACAAGCTTGTCGGTCATTAAAGTTTACAAATGTCAACTTCATAACTAAAAAAAAGATTTCTAAAATATTAGAGGAAATAAAAGTAAAAGAGCCGCAGTTCCATGATCTTCAGGATGACGACTATCGAAAAAAAACATAATTTACATCTCTTCCAAAAACTTTACTTACCCAAAGGGCCTCAGTAAGCCAGTCACCATTTAAAGACAGCAATCATAGACAATAACTATTGTAATAGGGGTAATATCAAAGTGTAATAAAGGGCCCAGTAATTCGTATTCCACAACAATAGCAGTTTTCACCATAATGGTAAAGACTGCTACTGCCGGACAGGATAAGATACCCAAACAAGAAAAAAAAAAAACAGAACCCAAAATTAGTTTAAAGTTTTTTTATTATCACAAAGGTCCTTATCGCTTTCCTCCTACACGAGGCGCCGCTTTCTGGCTCACTTTAGCGGCCTTAGCCTTAGGCGGTGCCTTCGCTTTAGTTGGGGCTGCGGATGATTTCTTTGCGGCCTTGGTGGATTTCTTCTGTTCCTTGGCAGCCCTGAAAATAAAATACATATATATATTTGTGGTTGTAAATGTTTTAATATCCAATATCTATATTAAAGATTCACATAGTTATTGTTCTTTCCATCGATAGAACTCTTTAAGGCCTGCTTGCACGTAAGTTTAACCCTTTTTTTCTTGACCCGGGGGAAATTTCTATGCATACCCGCCCAGAGGGGGGACAGCGCGGGTTATGTCCGACTTGCACAGACTATAACGCCCGGGGCGTTGCGCCAGTCGCTTTAGGAGGGGGGCTACACCGTTATAGCGCCAAAACGTAGCCCCCCAAGCATAAGTTTAACCCTAGATTAACCCCAGGTTAAGTTATTCACGAATGTCAAATTCATATGAGAACTGTAAATTTTAATGAATTATAATATTTGTTTCACATGCAATCAACATCAACATCAAAAAATTGCACCCATATCTATACAGTGTGTAACATCCATAAGAACATAAATTTTAAGTAATGATAACATTAGGGATAATTGACCTATTTTTGATACATTGCGTGGCGAATTAGTTTGAAAAAAATAAACTAAGTACAAATTATGTTAAGGATGACACATGTTTTTATGTTAATTAGGACGCATAATAATCCAAATAAATGTTTGTATGGATGTCACACACTGTATATTACAGATTAATTGTAGGTTTTGTTATTTACATGCATGGACTATTTCTTAGTGTTCTCTTGCAGTATTTAAATAAATATTTGTTTCATATTAAATCAACATCAATAATTGTTATGTACAAAATATAAGCTAAAAACAGGTACTATAAAAATCCACTATTAGCAGAGCCTTGCTCTTAAGCAAATTGAGTCCAGTGTGAGCTTAAGTTAATTGTAAAAGAAATGAGGCTTAGGGCCTGTTTCACAATCGACAAGTAAATTTATCTGTCACATAAAGTTGTCTCTCTCCTTGTCTATTTTCAAGTGTACGACAAAGAAAGGGCTAAACTTATCCGTCAAATATCCTTTACTTGTCGATTGTGAAACAGGCGGTTAGTATATGGCATTAATTTCAACTCTATACCTCCACGCGTACGCGAGGTAAAGGGAAAGGGTCTTGGCAGGCAGACAGACGGACATACAGCTAGGATTGATGAATCCTATAAGGGTTCTGGGTTATCCAGCAACTTTCTCAGAATTTGACTTACTTGATAGCCTGGTCTCTCTGGGCCTTGCGCACCTCTGGCTTCATGTTCCTCTTAGCCATGATGTCACTAAGGGAAGCGCCCACAATAGCCCTTTGGTATTTTTGCGTTCTGCGGGTGCGCTTCTTGGTCTGCTCTTCTTCTTGACCCTTCTTGAACTTGCGCCTGTGAATTTCAATATTTGGTTTAAAAAATATGAACACCTCTTTCAAAGTTATACCTGAAAGAAATTTTGATGAAGAACTCTTTATCTGCATAAAGTCTATGCATTACTCAAAAGTCATGACCAATGACTATATTTTTTTTTCATTGTCTTTTAGCGCCACCAGAAGGCCTCGCGAAATGTACCTAGAGCCATTGAAATATAATAAGTATGGAAATCTAAATGACGCTGAAAATAGGCCTCACTAACTGAGTGCCGGCAGGGGTGGAGCTAATACTTAGTGCCAAACCGTCTATCAGTCGACTTTCTGCTGTAGTATCAAGTTGTTTACAATCACAACAGAATAATCCGATATTAATGATAACAGTATTTAAATGATGCTGCACCAATGCCAAGTTGCATTGTAATTTGGTGTGGGTACACAGATGCAAAAAAAACTATATTTATTTTCTTTACTAAGTTATTGAAATTTTAATATTCCCATCCTAAAATGTCATGGCCGATGTTAAGCAATATATCTTTGAAAATGTGAATTACAAGCAAATACTTTGAATGAATAGAAAATAAAATTTTGTCATATTTTCTATCGTTAGTTTACATAATAAAAATAGAGTATATTTATCAGCATAAGAGTACCTAGCAACAGCAGTTACAAATTTTAAGATAGAAAAGATACACTTTTGAGAAAAATACCGGACTGACTGACAAATCGAATTAGTTTCCTGCTACTATTTATTAGTATTAGCACAAAGCTGTAACTTTCACACTTTTGACTATTGTAATAAGATTGAAAATATTAAAATCTTCAAGTTTCAGTACAAGAAGAAGGGTTAGTGTAAAGACAACTTTAGCTGAACTGACTTTGGTATACATATAGGTACAATCACAGAATAATATTCTGCAGTTTTGTAACACCAATCTTAACTTAATGAAATTATTCTAAACTGCACTGCTTTTTAAAACGAGTTTCTTTTGAGTTTCACAGTAAAGTAAAGAACAGTTCAATTGGTATTATTTGTTATTGAAAAAAAAGCAAGCAATCATATTAGCATCTTAGGGAATCCATCATTATTTGGCCCGAACGTTCCCAATAGAATATATTTATTCTAGAACAGGTCTACTAAAGAAATCAAATAAGTTGAGTTCAATTCTTTGTAATTAATTCTGAATTGTTTAATTCAACGAGACATCCTAAAGAAGTGGGCACGCGAGTCTGTTCATACCAACCTGTAGAGCACAGTCCATGTCACTTTGCGAGGATTCCTCCTCATGAGGTGAGCTGCCTCACATTTGGAGTTCAAGAATGTGAAGGACTGAAAACATGGAAAAAAATCAGATGATAAACCAATAAGACTACTGTTTTACTAGTGTAATTAAAAATTATGACTTACGTAGATTTTAATTATTTATTATCAATAAATTCGATATACAGAATTTAAGAAACATGAGTAAGGTTATGTCAAAAGCAATCCAGTAATTAATGAAAACTAAACAAACTGTAAAAACATATGATGAATGAATTACATCATCAAAAACTGTATTTTACGTAGAAACTTATAAAATATTCACCTTTCCATCCACTTTGACCATGGTTTTCCCATGGCCGGGATAGATCTTGTATCCACTATAGGCGCAGAGTCCGATCCTGAAAATAAGGCAAACATAGTAACAGCGACACACAAAACACCAAAAATCTTTCAAACTAACAAGAAATCATTATAAGATTACATCAATGCATTAAGATATTAAATAAAATTTACAAAAACGTACTTCATTTTGACTTGTCAAACACGAAAGAACTGTCAAATCAATCACTGGAAATATGACACAACTGAACCACAGAATACAAAAAATGCCTTCCTTAACACCTCCGTATAAATACATAGTGGCCAACAAAACAATTTTTACGCCATTCCGTCTATAAAAGCTCATTTTATTCACTGAAAACCGTGAATAAAAAGCACTTTTAATCACTGTTTACCAAAACAGTGATTAAAAGTGCGTTTGAAATTTAGAACACACCAATATTCAACCATGGAATTAGTAAGTACACCTGGAATGCTTACTGTCAAAATCACGACAAGTAAAATTGAACTCAATTCGTTAACACAAAAGGCTGATTTTGTAGTAATCAAGTGTACGAGCCGAAAGAGACTTACTTTGTCTTAGTTTGTCCCTCTTATACAAGTAAGTAGTTAGTGGGGTGACCACGAGCAATCATTAATATCATTATTCCCAATGTGAATCCGATGACAGATTGAGTAAAAATAGCCGCCATCTTGAACTTTTTAGTTATTCGACGGATTGTTTCCAAAATCGATATCTGGGGATCTGAGTGGTCTCCGACCACAGACCCGTGGATAGAGTGAGAATTCCATGATAATCTTTCCTTTTCAAGAAAACGACGAAAACATTTCATTTCTTAATGAGTTGAATAACTAAAAAGTTCAAGATGGCGGCTACTTTTCCTCAATCTGTCAACGGATTCGTTATCAGAGACCACACAGATCCCCAGATATTGATTTTGGAAACAATCAGTCGAGTAACTAAAAAGTTCAAGGTGGCTGCTACTTTTTCTCAATTTGTCAATGGATTAGTTGTTGGTGACCACACAGTTCCACAACTTGCGCAAAAAAGACGCGATACAAACTCCTGTGCAAACAATACTCGTCATACAAACTCCTTGACCGAGTAACTCCTCGAGATTTGATTGGTTGACATTATCGACAAGGAGTTAAGCACTTTAAAAAAGTTTTGTTTTATTTGCCACTGGCGCCATTTTGAACTTGTCTTTTTCTCGTAGCATGGTATAAAGTATCGTATGTAACTCTTGAATAAAACGGATTTATATCGAGGGCCATGAATCACTCGCGTTGCTCAGGATTCTAACACTTGAATGACTCGCTACGCTCGTGATTCAATCATCATGAATCATTGGTATCCTTCACTTGCTCGTGAAGTCATCTATGGCCATCGTTTTAAATCCGTCCTTTATTCACTAATTGCATAACATACTATTATAGTTTGCGAAGTAAGGTAAAAGGCGAGTTTTAAAACCGCGTACTTAAAGGTCGCGAACTTACTCGGCTCGCGTCGGTGACAGACGCACACGCTATAAAGTCGCGATCTTAAAGAGGGCGAGTAAATACGCCATCTTAAACTCGGCGAGTTTACTCGCCAGTGTACCATCAAAAGTACGTGTAAAATAAAAGACCTTAAATGTCGTCGAAAGAGAAAGCTTTGAGTTATTAAAGAATTATATCATATCACATATTAAAAATCACTCATTTTAGGTCTTAACTAGAATTTCTGAACAAAAAAAAACAATTAACACAACACAAAATAATTATGTCAAACACCTCACCCACAGCCCGCCAAAATATCGTGGCTCGCTACTCGCGGCAGTGACAGACGTACGAGCCAAGATGGGTTACGAGCAAAGTTCAAACATGTTGGATCGCCAACGAACTTACTCGGCGGTTTTAAATACCTACGCGTACATTTGATGATACACGGGCGAGTAAGCACGCCGAGTCGTAAGTACGGGTACTTACTCGCCCGTCTATAAGCCCTTTAAGTATAAAGTACGCGGTTTTAAAGCTCGCCCGTCTATCACCCCTTTAACTTACCGTTCTCCTCGGCGGCTCTACTTTGAAGAATCGAAGTTCGACCCCTTTCTCTCGATTTCGTCTAGATTGACGAGTGACAGGGATGGAGCTAACGTAAACCTCGAACGTCGCATTTTAAAGTAGGGCACCTTACAGTATACGTCAAAAATGACAAATAAAGACAGGTGACTGATTTCAGAACGATACCTACTAAAGTCTAACCTAACTCTAAAACGTTCGGTTTGTTATCTAATTAGTTTCAACAAAATAGATTGATTTAACTTTTCATTTTTATCTTTTTGTTTATTGTACATTTTGATCGACTCTTTGCAATGTTTTGTCCGGATTTCTCAGAATTTCAGGTATGTTGGCTAGGATCCAAAAAAAAAGTATACCGGTCGTAGTAATAACAACTTATTATTATCAGTATATCACCGAGTTCTCTGAATGCTTACTTAAAGTTCATGATAAACCAATAAGTATATCATTAAATGTATTTTTAATCAGAGAATGATCTAAGGTCAATTTATGTATTTTATTCTGGCAAATAATGTTTTAGGATGTATTGAAGAAAATGCGGGTACTGGACGACAAAATTGTTTACGCCCTTAATACATCACTCCCCACCGAGTCCTTCCGAAAAAAAATTGATGCCTCTTCAGCATGTGCAGACTTATACACTCAGATTCAACAAGGTCATACGGAAAGGGAGGCTGTTATCAAGAACTGTATTGTTTCCACTGCAGAGACTGTAAAAAAACTTAAAGCATCAAAAGAGGAGAAACCAAATGATTTCGAAATATTGAAAAGTTTAAAATCAGAACAAAGAAAGGTAATTTTCTTTGATTTCTAGAACATTTATTTAACTTATGTTCTTGTTTGAACTGGCTGTACTTGGGTACGCAAGAAAACCCATTGAAAAATGCAATAATATGTCACCTATGAGTTGATCTCATGATGAAGCTGGTGATGGTTATAATGGGGCGGCTGAAGTAGCATTACGCCTTATGAATGCCCAACTCAAAGTTGTGCCACTGACACCACTGTCGGCAACAACAGACACAAGTTTGAGACAAAGAGACTGTGTCATATGAATTAAGTTGTAACTTGCATAGCATTGCAAACATATTTGGGCTATTCTCAGTTGTCCAAACTGAGGGCTGTATTAATAAACTCATCTTCGCTGAGAGGCCCATCACAAGATACGTCAAAGTAAACGTCAAACCATAGAACACTGTCATTTTAGACACATCGAGAGACGAGCATTAGACTTGAGATTAGTTTATTAATACAGGCCTGAGTCCACGACAACTTGGAATAAAAATCCCTCCTAATAATTCCCAGTTGTCCATACCCTCAAATAATCTTATATATTCCCAGCAGTTCGCGCTCTTTAATTTCACTCAACTGTGTGAGTTTTTATCAATGTAGATAATAAACTAACACAGTTGAGTCAAATTAAAGAGTGCAAACAGCTGGAAATAAAAATATTTTATTTGAGGGGGTGGGCAACTGGGAATAGCCCACATATTTGGCATAAGGTATTTAACATAAGGCATATAAAAGGTTGACTTATGCGCTTGGCTGAAATTAGGTACACAAGAAAACCCATTGACAATACAATAATATGGCATCTAGGAGCTGATCTGATGATGAAGCTGGCAATGGGTATAATGGGTATTATAACCATTGTCTATTAGCATATTAACTTATTGAGTATCAACTCATTAGTTTGGTCTTAATAAGAAGTTCACTAGCATGCATCATTGCTTTTTGTCAAAAAAATATTAATATACTTACCTAGGTATATGCTCCATCTAAATAGCACTTCACTTACCTACTTGAATGCATCACTGCTGTTTAAATCTAAAGTGCATGGAATTCAAATAATAATATGTGAAAGAAATCAAAAACATTGTTTATAAAAAAATTTTTTGGCACTCCACTGCTCCCATTGAATTTTAAGAGTGGGTAGGTTTTTATTATAGTTATCATATAGATGCCACATGGCTCATGAGGAATAGTGCAATTCTGCATAACTACAAGTTATATATGCAGTACTATCTAATTTAACTCTGAAAAGTTAAATTTTTTGCTAGTTATAATGCTGTGTTGTAACTATTGACAATATTACAAATGCAAGTGTTTTTCGTAGAATACCTATAAATGCATACACATTCGTATTGCGAAGCATTAGCTAGACTGACCAAGAATTTTATATTTAGATGAGCAAGTGGTCTGTTTATTTTTAGTGACTGATAAGTCTCTGCCAGAACATTTAACTCTCTGCCTTATGATTGCCAAGTTAAGGTTTAAATGTTATGTTGCAGAGGAATAACTATTAAATGTGTAGAAATATAAATCAGTATTGAAATATTTATTTATTTTAAAAAATAGCATACTTATGTGTTAGTTAATAAAACGTTTTTTTTACAGTTACGACTTTTGCAAACTGAACTTAGTGTAGAAGAGGTCATCCAAGAAAAAACAACAAAGCTGTTTACAGAGAAATGTAGAAGCCACTATAAGCCAAACAACTTATGAAGACTGAAAATTAACATTTCATTTTTGAGTTTTATAGTGTATAT
The DNA here is from genome assembly GCA_963966035.1 of Acleris laterana. Taxonomy (NCBI): domain Eukaryota; kingdom Metazoa; phylum Arthropoda; class Insecta; order Lepidoptera; family Tortricidae; genus Acleris; species Acleris laterana. The sequence goes on along the minus strand of OZ014446.1, from coordinate 8,564,403 downwards.
ATTATAAATAGAATTGATTCAGTAACTGTAGTTTTTATTACATTCTTAATCTAATAATATCTAAAGCACAACATTTTTTTCCACTACTGCAGAAAGTGCAGAAAGCAGTAGCAATATCAAAATAAACAATTATTATTAATTTATAAAGCTTGTACAATTTAACATGTTACTTGTTTGACTGACTACAGTTGTTCTACTTGGCAGCTGCAGCTTCCTTTTGGGATTGCTCATCCCTATATTGTTGATGCCAGTCTAAGTTCATTTGATGAACTGATTCTCCTCTCTTGGCAGCTGCTTTCCCTGCGAGTATGGCTCCAAAACTTGCAAGGGCAGTAAGAAGCATAAGATAATTTGAAATCTTAATCCGGGCTTCACTTCGAGACCTCTCAATTACCTCAGCTCTGAAAGCAATACACATAATAGGTTAGTACAGTACAAGGCCATGGTAATCAAAAGTAAGCAGATAATGTAACAAAATAAACCCTTAAACCACACTGTATACAACAAACACTGTATTGACCTTCAGTTGTTTTTCTAATCTTTCAATTAAATAGTTGCATAACATTTCCATTTTAATGTTGAACAAGTTCGTATTAAAAAGAGATAACATACGAGACAAATGACGGGATTTCCTCTTTGCTTTTGTACTTCTTGGTCCAAACAAGGATAATTTTCTGAAAATTATTTGGCCGATATCTTGCCGACATGGAGCCAGAGGCTGACCCAGGAGCCGCTGGCGGTGGCGGAGCTGCCGGCGGAGAACACATTCTTCTTACAAAATTTAAAGCGAACGTTCTTGGAAACATCTGTTTAATCATTTTAAAAGCGCTTGCGGCTACACTGAACCTGCTCGACGAACGAATTAAAAACAATGACGACACCACTCACCAGTCAGTTCCAACTATAAAGACATTTGCACATTGCACTGATTGCACACGAACGAGCTTGTCACGAGAAAAACCGACATTGTGGTCATTTCACATAAAATGATGTCCCATATTAACTTCTAGCTTCGCTAAATTTCAAATTTCAAATTCCTTAGAATATGTATTGTTCATTATCCAACTCCACAAAACGCAAGTTTTTACTTTTTTTTTTGATAGATTATTTTTTGTGGGTACAATAATCGAAATGGTATTTTCGAGTATTCCTGAACGCATCCTACAAATCTACAATACTCGGAGACAATGAAATCGAAACTTTGCATGCTCTATATATTTATCTGCCTTACTCTTCATTGGTTCCATTATCGACGAAAAGAGACAGAGTAAGTAAAGTAACTTCATACTGGATTCTGTCTGGATAGTGTCCGACTATGACGTTTGTGTCGCGGATCGCAGAGCGGAATTGCTTGCTTTGCTTGCTAGTGAAATTGTAATGCACAATCGTCAAAAATCGTGAGATTAAAGTAATTCTGTGTTATTTATTAGTGCCTAATTAATGGAGATTTGATTACCAAAACGGTATAATTTCGCCTTTAGCGTAAATCATTGACTATAAACGTAAGTTTAAATTGAGCGTGTGAGTGTGACTGCTTTTGGCAATATCCACATAAATTGAGATTTACTGCGTTGTTTGTCTGGATTCGTTTTAACGAATAGTAGTATGGTTTAATAATGAGGTGACTGGATCTTTTTACTACCATTGAAAACTTCTGGAACAGCTGGCACTCATTGCATTGCATTTCCAATCAAGAAGTCAGTGATTTATTTCAATAATGTAGTTATACATAGTATTTCTGTATTATGCTTGTAGGTACAACGGATTGCACTTAATACCTGTGTCCCAAGAGCATAAATATAAATATATTAGCGACTTTCGTCACATTTCTCATAATTTGGTACTTTCTGTCACTAACATTTTTAGTGATATAAAATATAATCATGTAGTCAATAAACATTCGTAAGATTTTTTTGTGTTTGTATGCTTCATACAAAAAGGGTTTATAATAAGGTTAATGTCTCAATTAATGTCCAAAAAGAGCTTAAATCAACATACATTGAAATACCTTCACTATCCTTATTTGACCTTGATGCACAAGTATATTATTTAGTTACCTGAGTTGGAAAAAGGAGTGTGATGTCTTGTTATTAATGATTTTAGGTCTATATTTTATGAATACTATGGATGTGTTAATAAATCTCTAGACAAAAAACACTTTCGCATAAACATATGCATGTGTTATAATTTCTGAAAAAAACTATAACCATGTTCTATAAGATACTGTTCTATTCCTTTTGAAGGTCTTGCAAATTATTTAGTTATATAAAGATTATTTGAAGTTGCATTATTATTTAGATATATGATTCATAATGTTTTAAGAGTGGAAGATGATGTCATTTCAATATACTTGGTCATACAAGTTCATGGAGCACTAAATAATTCACTCAGCAGTTATAAGTAGGCACTAGAAGTAGGCACTGTTTATCTGTGTGTCTTGTGAACTGCTGTGATGTAAAACAATGTATGTATGTAGATATATAAACACTTTATTTTACAAAAGGAAATTTAAACAAATATATAGTAAATTTTTTGATAGTGCTTGTAAACCAATGTCTAATTATGATTCTGTCTTGTCTTTAAAATCAAAATGACCAGCAACAATCAGGTGTTCATTTTATTCATCTACTTCCCTCTAAAAATAAGGAAGATATTATGTTTCATAAGCTTCAGTGTGTTTTTCTTGCTTGTGCATAATTAACCATCTCATCTCAACTGGAGGTGTTCCCACCACCCTACCACTATACTTCCATCTTAGCTGTGACCAGATATTAAGCAAAAGTGTTAGCACTTGTTTTGGTGTGGTGGTTCTGCAGATTAGCAAAGCATTAGTAATCTTGAAACTGCATACATATCTGAGCTTGAAAGCTTACTTACCTTGTGGCCTATGTGTTTTTTGCCAACTTCAAAATCTTATTTAATTAAATTTTCCAAAAAATATTTTTTTTGTTGTAGATGTCTGGGGGTCACAAACACCGTTACAAGAATGTGGGGCTTAGTGCCGACGAACTGCGTCGCCGGCGTGAAGAAGAGGGGGTACAGTTACGGAAACAAAAGAGAGAGCAACAGCTGTTTAAACGCAGAAATGTCTTGATGCCTTCACCCAATGCCCCTGACATTGCATTACAGGTTGGTTCAACAATTATCTCTGTGTCAAAAGGTCACAACATTACAGATGCACTATCATTGTATTATAATAGTAACAAAGACTCCTTGGCAAAGAGATATTGTTGCTTTTTAAGGCTTTTACCAATTTTCTCAACTTTCGTTTTAGGACGACATCAACATTTCGCAATCTGATGATATATCGATGGAGATGGTCTCAGCTCTCTACAGTGAGGACCCCCAGGAGCAAGTCACGGCCACGCAGAAGTTCCGAAAGCTGTTAAGTCGAGAACCCAATCCCCCCATCGATGAAGTTATACGGACTGGAATTGTTCCGAAATTTGTTGAATTCCTAACTAATAGTGCTAATCCTACTTTGCAGGTAAGATTTCTTAAAACGTTGCCTCAAACACAAAACGCTTGTAAGGCATATGCGCTAAACTTTGACTTATGGCCAAAATTAAGTGCATTTGATAAAGTTATTTTAAACTTTAAACAGGGTTTCGATTATAATTAGTCCTGGGAGGTATCAGGATTGACTTTTAAACAGCCTATTGCTGTAACTCCTAGTAAATTCTGAATGTCAGCTCTCATACCAGTATGAATTATAACAACACACCGTTGATTGTCAGGATCGAATTGTAGCAACAATGCAAGAAATCTCGTTACGGCATCGCTTAGCCTAGGGGCGGATGTCGGAGGTGAAACGTCTGCGGGGGCGTCTTAAAAAAGCAGGATCAATGATTGATATTGCTTTACTCTGAACGTTTCTAATTCCAGTTCGAAGCGGCGTGGGCGCTCACGAACATAGCGTCGGGTTCGGCGGAGCAGACGCGCATTGTCGTCGAGAGTGGCGCGGTGGGCGTACTGGTGGGGCTCGTGGGGGGCGGCGCAGGCGACGACGTGCGGGAGCAGGCCGTGTGGGCGCTCGGCAACGTGGCCGGCGACTCGCCGCGCTGCCGCGACACCGTGCTCGCCGCCGGCATCCTGCCGCCGCTCGTCGAGTAAGTCGATCCCGACTATAGTGTTATAGCAGCAGGCAAATCTATTTCCTAACATAGCATTTAAATCTACTCGTTTATTACTTATAATTTTTTTTTATAATTGGTTTCAGAATATTGAATAAATATACGAGACTATCTATGACCAGAAATGCTGTTTGGACACTATCTAACCTATGTAGAGGCAAAAATCCTCCAACTGACTTTGACGCTGTAGCTCCAGGTAGGTTATAATCTAAGAATTACTTTGGCGTTAAATTTAAGGTTGAGAAAATAATTTTATTGATATGTTATAATTACTTGACAATAATACTGTTTATTGATTAACCTTCTTTAGTCTTATTCTTCAACAATGTTTACAGGTATACCAGTTTTAGCTCGATTGTTGCACCACACCGACTCGGATGTCCTCAGCGATGCGTGTTGGGCGCTCTCATATCTTTCCGACGGACCTAACGAGAAGATCCAAGCCGTAATCGACGCCGGCGTTTGTCGGAGACTCGTGGAATTACTTATGTAAGTGACCTTTTGAAGACAATGTATGTGGCTAGTAAGTGTTTTGCCGATTTAACAATAAGGAACTATACGTGTGTGAAGTCTATATTTTATATGCACAATTCAAGGTATTTTGCAGAGGTTTTTACTTTGTATGAAAAATAAATACTTTTTTAAACAAACCAAAAAAAAAAAGCATAATGTCGTTACACAAATTATTAACAAGTTTGTTTGTAATTCGAAGTTCGAAGTTACGTTAGGTCCATCCCTTTCTCTCGAATAATCTTGAAAGGCGAGTGACAGAGATGGAGTAACTGTGAACTTCGATGTTCAAAAACCGTGTCGCTTTAACGTCTTTACTAAGTGTCTAGTAAACTTAGTAAACGAAACTTTTTTATTCTATCATATACTGGTATACAGTGTATTCCTGGATAAAGTGCACTAACGAATAGTGATGAACTAGATGCAATTTCACTAAAAAAAAAGATAATTATTTGAAACAAAAAAAAATATTATGTCAATTTTACGTCGCTGCTGACATTTTTTTTACGCCGCGTCGGCGTTAAATCGGTTGCAAATCGGTGCGGCGCATATGTCTACAACTAGTACCCTAGTACGCGTCATGTATGTTGTTAGTTTTATTTTTATATTGTTTGACAGGCACAACAAAACAACAGTAGTGTCGGCGGCCTTAAGAGCTGTGGGTAACATAGTGACGGGGGACGACTCTCAAACACAGACGGTCCTGAACTGCAACCCGCTGAGCTCCCTGCACACTTTGCTGCGTTCTGGCGCCGAAGCGCTGCGCAAGGAGGCCTGCTGGACGCTTTCTAATATCACCGCAGGCAACGCTGCGCAGATACAGGTATATCATTTAGGGTTCCGTACCCAGAGGGTTAAATTGTCGGCGCCGGTTTAAAATCGGCGTAATAATTTTCTATTATTAAAATTTAAAAAGTTTACTTTGCTAATAATCAATAAGTCAAAAACAATCAACTGTTTGAATAAGTTTTAAAACAGTGAAACTATTACTTATGACATAAAATTAACGGTAAAAGTTTTTAGACCATTTGTATTTAATCACACGAAATTGAATCAGCTAGTTATTTATCATGAATAAAGATTGAGTGTAAAAAGAATCAACAATTTGCTGATTACCGAAAATAAATTGTTTTTTTTTGTGACGAAGAAATTAAAAGTGCAATGCATTTTTTTTGATGGCGGCTTTCTGTGTGCCCCCTCTGCCTCATCCAGTGGACATAGGGCAATAAGTCAAAGTAAGTCAATGCTTAGTGACTTAAATTTGAACCATTTCATTAAAAAAAAACTGTCGCATTATCTTTTGCGCTCTGTCCACTTAAGATCTCCACTCACACACAACCGCACTTTAGATACAATTCAAAGGTCTCAGTGTTTGAAACGTCAGTGATCGTATTCCTCACTTACCGCTAAATGATGGGGGTGGGGGTGGTACTATGGAGAAGGTTGGGTTTAACTCACGTGGCAGTTTCTCTCCTTTTCAGACCGTAATTGACGCTGAAATATTCCCAACTTTAATAGAAATTTTAAGACAGTCCGAGTTCAAAACACGAAAAGAAGCCGCGTGGGCGATAACGAACGCTACCAGTGGAGGTAGCCATGCTCAAATTAGGTGAGTATAATGGTGTGTAGACTCTTTGACCACCTTGTCTTAGGGCCGTATTAATAATCTGGTCTCGACTGTAATGCTCGTCTTAAGATGGGAATTTCCTATGGCTTAACGTTTGCTTTGACGTATCTTGTGATGGGCATCTCGGGCAAGATACTGCCCTTTAGAGTTTAAATACTACCCTTAGGCCGCGTTTTACAAACTTGGAATAAGACTTACTCCTGGATTAGTCTATACAAGTTCGATGTTTAATATAGGTTTGACCTTATTCCAGTTTGGTCGAATGCAACCTAGGGTGATGGAACCAGTAATGGACAAGGCACCAATAATGGACACTGATTATCATTTTACAGAAGATAAGGGTTATTCATTTGTTTTGCAACAATCAATAGGACCGTATGACATTTTAATTAAGAGTGAAGTGTCCATCATTGGTGGTCACCCTAAGTCACTCAGGGTCGGATTATCCATCCATCAATGATCGGGGTGATGTCGGATTATCCATTAATGTATTTACAGCCTCCTAATTTTATAATCTTTTTAGTGGACAGATATACCTACTTCTTTTGTTTTTCTGTATTTGATATTTAATTATTTTTTTCGTTTGACTTTGTGCGTGTTAAAATAAAAGTTACCACGGGTTTTTAATGGAAGCCACTTACCGATTATTACAAACTGACTGACTGTAAATAAATTAATAAGGTGCCCCTAGACTTTTATATTTCGGAATCCTTCTTGTGGCTGTATACCAGTATGCCCCAAATACCCTAGACTTAAATAAAAATATACCCTTGTACCCGCACCGTTGTCTTTAAAGTTTTAAATGAATGTTACCGCCTTGAACGCGTACATATGCTCGGTACTGCGGTATGCGAGCGAAGTATTATATAAAAAAAACATACGGGAACACCCTATGCAAAAAGTTGGCGGCGAATGCGTTATGTCAAGTTTTTTTTCAGGTATCTCGTTGAGCAAGGCTGTTTACCCCCACTCTGTGACTTACTAACATTGGCTGATCCCAAGACAGTACAAGTGGCACTCAATGGAATTGAGAATATATTGAAGGCCGGTCAGCAATCCGACCAGGGAGACAATCCGTACGCTGTACTTATTGAAGAATGCTTTGGTAATTATGTTAAAATATTTGAAGAAGCTTAGTTAGTATTCCAATAAATTAAAGAGACCTAAGAGATAAATCCACTTAGAGATTATTAGACGTAACTGTAATAGTTACATCTAACGAATATAAGTGTACACAGTTACAGGTTCGTCAAATAATAACAATAGAAATGATAAGTATATCAGGTGATTAGGGAGGTTGATTTATGTACCCAACAAACAGTTAAGAAAAATCATTTTCTGAATAGATATAAAAATAACCGAGTTATAAGCCAACAAATATTTTTTCCTATCTCTTTTTAGCAAAATAGAATTTTACAAGGTGTTTATAATGGCCAACGTGTTACAGTACATGATATCATTGATGTCACACATTTGAAAAAGAGATCCCGGATTAACACATACCTATCCCGAAAAATTTAAAGTTATCAAATCAAATCAAATAAATAAGTTTATTTGCTAGAATACAGTAATAAATTAAGGTGTCCAGGCCGGACAATAAAATTCAAGAAATCTTCTTAAACGTGTATTGACTTATTTACATGCTTTAAACAAGTTGATTTTAATAAATGTCGGGCTCTAAAGTGACGTGAGCCTCATGTGAGTAGTGGTGGCGGACTGGCGTGACGCGCCGCCCGCGCAGGTTCGATGCTTCTCGAATGTCTTCACCCCTCCGTCAGTTGATGACGCGCGTACATCCTCCGGGCGTTGAAAGTCTGCTTTCAAAGGTAATTGCAGAGGTTCTTAGAGTTGCCTTTAACGGGTATAATGTAGTTGGCTTATTCCTCCCTTTGGCAATCAGCAGTTATGTCGAATCTTCTGTCGGCGTGTCGTCGGCGGTTGGGATGATGCACATTTTGTTCACCGCTCTTCTTATTATGCCTTTGTTCGTGAGAACATCGGCAACTCGGCTAACTCCATCAGGTCCAGGATATAGATTAGCGACACGAGCGAGACGCCATTGAAGGGGGGGAAGTTGGTCTTCTTTAAGGATTACGAGGTCTCCTACTTGAAGCTCCTTCCGTCGTGTCTGCCACTTCGAGCGTTGCTGGAGCTCAGCGATGAATTCCTGGCGCCACCTCTCCCAAAAGTGCTGCCGTAGCTGCTCAATGCGTTCGTATCGGTTAGGGTGCTTTTTTGTGACGAGTGGAGATGGCAGTGATGTGAGGGGTCGCCCGATCAGGAAGTGTCCCGGGGTTAGTGGGGTAGGGTCAGTAGGATCCGACGAAAGAGGAGTTAGTGGACGAGAATTTAAAATTGACTCGATCTGAGCGAACAGTGTTGCTAGTTCCTCAAACGTCAGGGATGCATTTCCAGCTATACGTCGAAGATGGAATTTCGCTGATTTAATACCAGCTTCCCAAATACCCCCAAAGTGAGGCGAATAAGCGGGACTAAACTTAAACTGTATGCCTTCCTCATTAGCAAAATTAGTTACAGGTAAACGGCTGGATTTTAGTAACCTACCCAATTCATTGTTTGCGCCCTTAAAATTAGAACCATTGTCACAGAAAATGACAGATGGTTTGCCTCTGCGAGCTACAAAACGTCGCAGAGATAAAATGAATGCTTCCGTACTTAAATCACTGACCAATTCCAGATGCACTGCCTTAGTAACGAGACACACAAATAGGCATAAATAACTTTTAGAAATGCGATTACCTTTGCCCTTTTTACTTGATATCATAAACGGACCACCCATATCGACACCACACGAGTAGAAAGCATACGATGGGTTACTTCTTTCTGCAGGTAAGTTTCCCATAATAGGTTGTAGAGTTTTGCCGCGCAGACGGGTACAAAGTAAACAGCTTTTAGTCGTGCTACGTGCCAGATTTCTGCCTCCTATAGGCCAAAATCGTTCTCGAACAGAGGCGAGAAGAAGCTGAGGACCGGCATGAAATAGGCGTATATGCTCGTGCCTCATGATTAACTTGGTCAGATGGTGTTTCGCATCTAATATAGCTGGATGTTTTTTATTATATTCGAAATTTGAGTTCAGGAGTCTACCTGAAACTCTCATAATTCCTGATGAGTCTATAAATGGATTCAATGATAATAATTTCGATTTATGATGCAGAACTTTATTTTCTTGTAAAGTTTTAACTTCATCATAAAACGATTCAGATTGACAAATCTTTACTAATTTATCTAAAGATTTATTTAACTCAACAATATCTAACATTTCGTCTTGTAATTTCAAATTAGATTTTTGTAAATTATTAATATACCGTAAAACATAGCCATAAATACGTATTAATTTATTGAGATTTGAATATTTATCAAATACAACGATATTATTTTTATTTACTTCGACATTGCATATAATGGAGTTCGTAAATTTCTTTTCAGGTAAGTTCTTGGATGCTTGTATGTGTTTCTGTTGAGGCCATTTAGTCATATTAAACTTAAGGAACGACGGTCCTTCCCACCAGATAGAACTAGAATATAAACGTTTAGGATCAACTCCTCTAGATGCCATGTCCGCAGGATTTTGATCTGTGGGTACATGATTGAAAATATAGCCTGGCGTTAGCTCCCTTATTTCATTTACGCGATTACACACAAATGCTTTAAGTTCTTTAGGTTGCGTTTTGAGCCATCCCAAAACTACTGTCGAATCAGTCCAAATAAACTTACTTTTAATATTACATCTCAGGGACTGAGTGACCTTGGAACATAATCGAGAACCTAGAAGTGCACCGCATAGTTCCAACCTTGGTATCGTAGTTGGCTTTATAGGTGCTACACGTGCCTTAGCACATAACAAGTTGACTGAAACTACATTTTTGCCATTTTCAGACCGCAGATATACGCAAGCAGCATAAGCGCGCTGAGAAGCGTCTACAAAACAATGGAGATCGATTAAATTAGAGTTATTACATAGGACATGTCTTGGTATTCTTATTTCAGATAGAAAAGAGAATTCCATTAAAAGTTTTGACCAATCCTTTATAAAATCGTCCGGGACAGGCTCATCCCAATCAAGCTTAGCGCTCCATAGCTTCTGAAGCAATATTTTAGCAACAATTACACACGGACACAACAATCCAAGAGGGTCAAATATTTTGCATGTCGTTGATACAATCGACCGTTTAGTGCATACCGTTGTGGGCTCTAAATCCCTAGAAAATTGCAAAGTGTCTGATTTGGGCGAATAGTTAAGACCTAGGACGCTAGATTCTTTACCGAACTCAACAGATGCTGACTCATTGTCTTGGATTAGAGATAGCTGAGGACAATTAGTACGAATTTTCCGTAAAGGTAAACACGCAGATTCTAATACTTGAACTACTCCATTAGCGATGTGCTCTAACTCACTAGCAGTGTCGGCGCCCGTACTTAGGTCGTCGAAATAAAAATCGTTCTGAATTACATTAGATATGACTTTGTCATTACATTCAAGCGCAAGCTGTAGCAGACATCGCGTGCTTAAAAATGGAGCCGACGCAGTACCGTAGGTGACGGTATTTAACTGCAAAACGTCAATGGGCTTGTCCGTTTCATCACGCCACAAAATGAGTTGTAGGTGGCGCTGAGCTGGGTCTATTTCAATTTGGCGATACATTTTTTCAATGTCAGCAATCAGAACAAATCTGTGCTGACGAAACCGTAACAACAGAGCCATTAGGTCACTTTGCACTATTGGACCAATGCGTTGGATGTCGTTCAACGACTTCCGCGAAGAAGTTTTAAAGGATGCGTTAAAAACCACTCGAAGTTTGGTAGTTTCACTTTTCTCCCTAATTACCGCGTGATGTGGCATATAGTATCCAAATCTAGGCCGGTCTATTTTAGTTAAGTGTCCCAAATTAGAATACTCCTGTAAGAATTCACGATACTTCTGTTTTAGGTTAGGATGTTTACTAAATCTTTTTTCCAAATTTTCGAGACACCTTTTGGCCGCGTAATAATTTTCCCCAAGTGCCTCTTCTGGTACTTCCTTTATAGGTACCTGAACGGAAAATCGACCAGAAGGCAGTCGAGTAAAATTATCAATAAAGTGTTGTTCACACAGTTGCTCTTCTGGAGAACATGTTTTTGTGGTAGACGGTAAGTCGTCGATTACCCAGAACTTCTCCAATGAGTCGCGAATTTCCTGACTAAAATTGCATCGAACATCGGATGTGTGCTGATAACTTGCCACGGGCCCGGCGACAAGCCATCCTAACTTTGAGTCTTGCAAAACCGGTTTATTAACACCTAATCTGACTATGTTCGAGTTAATTATTTCCCAATAAACATTAGCCCCCAAGAGAATATCAATCTCCGAAGGATAGCAAAAGGTGGGATCGGCTAGTTCGAGGTTCGCGGGTAAATTTAATTCGCTGGTATCAATTTGCGAATTAGGCAATGTACCAGTAATTTTAGGAATTATTAAGAAATTTACCTGTGTTTCGTAGGGGGAAACCCGAGAAGCAATCGTTAAACAACATGTTGCCGATACGCTACAAGCTACATTATTGATACCACAAATACTTATAGGGTTAATAGTATCCTCACATATCCCCAACTTCCCCTTTAAGTTTGTTGTTATGAAGGAAGATTGACTCCCGGTGTCTAACAGCGCACGCGCCGTGTACACCTCGCTGTTGTAAATAATGTCCACTAAAGCCGTGCACAATAAAATCTGATTCGAGGTCATCACTGTCAAGGAGACCGGCGCAGACGAAGTAGAGGGTAGGGACCTATCGGTATTTACTGTTTGCTTGTGTAGTAGCGTATTGTGTTTTTTCTTGCAAACACGACAACAACCTCTCAAATGACACTGAAACGAACTATGACCACCCCTGAAACAATTTTTACATAAATGCAATTTTGTTATTTCATTGATTCTATCATCAACATTCATATCTTTGAATTTTGAACAGTCATATAAACGATGACTCTGGTTGCAAACCTCACAACCGTTGTTCGACTTTCGGTCAACAGAAACCATAAAACTTTTATATTGATTATTGTTAAATTTAGGTTTAGTCTCCCGTGATGTAATTTTATGGTCACCCCTGTCAGAGTGGTTATTGTTACTGTATGAGGTTTCTAGCACGTCAGCACGACCACGTAGAAAATTATAAAACTCTTTTAAAGTAGGTAAATCTTTTAAATTGCATTTGTACTCTTCCCACTTTCTACTCGTATTCATGTCCAACTTAGACGATACCACAAAAATTATCAGTGCATCCCATTGGTCAGTAGGTTGGCCAAGTGTGTTAAGTGCTCGCAAGTGCTTGGCAAAATGGTCAATAATAAACCTCAGTGCCTTAAAGGACTCCTTAGAAATACACTCAAAAGCAAACAATGCTTTGAGATGATTGTTAATTAATATATTTTTATTGTTGTAACGGTCGCAAAGAAGCTCCCATGCGACATTATAATTGCTTGAACTAAATTCTATAGACTTAATAACAACACTCGCGCTTCCTTCCAACGACGAGCGTAAATAATGAAACTTGTTAATTGAGGGAATATCATTATTGCTATGTATCATAGATTCGAAACTATCGCGGAACTCTAGCCATTGCAGATAATTCCCGTCAAATGTGGGTAATTTTATTGTTGGAAGTTTAATTGCGTTGCATGAATTTGACTGACAACTGGCCATTGACGAACGATCGTCCTGGCATGTCTCGGACTTTTTATTTGATGACCATGATTCTAATATATCTTGCCCGATTGCTATATAAGAAAGAAACTGATTTTCAAGGTCATCTCTTTCCTTTATTTGTTCGGCGGAATCACTGTGCAATAAATCAATCTTATTTTGTAATTCGTCAAAGTCATTCAACACAGGTTGCAACTTATTAATCTTTAATTCTAGCTGCCTATACTTAGCGGACGAAATCTCCGAAAGCTTACACTTTTGTAAATTACTTAGATATTCAGAGAACTTCGTTAACCGGCCTTTAATCAAACCGCGTTGCTTAATGTACCTTGACAACTCGGATGGATCATCGTTGATTGCCTTAGAAGATTCTCCTTTGCCAGTCATACTAAACAACCAACTAATAGGTACCAGAGCACAAACAATGAAGTAGATAGTAAATAAATTAACTCAAACCCGTCCGCTGCACGGAGAGGAGCAATCCACTCGTAGTTGCAACTGCACAATAGCTCAGCCCCTTGCTCCCGACGAGCACCCAGCACAGCCAGCAAGCCGCGCGAAGCTGGCGCAGCAGCGCAGCGGTCGGAGGGCACCGTGCCTAACGCCACGTCACTTACGAAATATAACTGAAACGGTCAGTAAATAGCTGTGACGATCGAAATTATACGAAGGTAACTATTTGCTTGATACGAGTTTAAATTTAATTTACCACTTATTTTGGCGATAGCTGATAAATTTGCATAAATTGCCAAATGAATTAGGAAGTAATGACACTAAATAAAGATTACTTGTAAAGTTACTTATAGCTGAGAAGAATTTTAGCGCAGTGCAATAATTATTTGAAATAGGAAATTATAAATTTACAGTTACGGGCAGCATAAATAGGCTTGTCTAATAGGTAAGCTAGATCAGGAAAGAATTACCTAACGCTTGAGATGCAAGCAAGCTGCCACACGAATGCGAAACAAATGAATCTTATTAGGTATTTATTAGGATTAGGAAATTATAGGCGTACTTCCCTCGGGCTAGACCTCCAGACGAACCGTAGACGTAGTCCCCTGCAGGGCCCAGGAGTAGCAATCACAAATAGCACAATTCCTTTGTTCTTTTTGATCGGCGAGTCCGTTGCGCACCGTAGTCTACTCGACGTGTCCTAACGGTAAATGGTTGATCACGTAGGCAACGAAGATTGCAGTTTTTGTATCCCACGGTCGCCAATTATTGTCCAGGCCGGACAATAAAATTCAAGAAATCTTCTTAAACGTGTATTGACTTATTTACATGCTTTAAACAAGTTGATTTTAATAAATGTCGGGCTCTAAAGTGACGTGAGCCTCATGTGAGTAGTGGTGGCGGACTGGCGTGACGCGCCGCCCGCGCAGGTTCGATGCTTCTCGAATGTCTTCACCCCTCCGTCAGTTGATGACGCGCGTACAAAGGTGTCGCAAAATAATATTCCAGTGTATTCAGCCCGCATGCAAGCGTGCAAATATTTTGTTGATTTTTAATCTAATTAAGTTGCCGAGGAATAACGTCAATCGAAATGTACGCGGGCAAAGTCGCCGGCAGAAGCTAGTGTATAAGCTTGACGCTTTGACAAGGTTTTATTTAAAGTTCTCTTCGTTTTACAGGTCTTGATAAAATAGAGTTTCTACAGTCGCACGAGAATCTTGAAATATACAAGAAAGCCTTCGAAATCATTGAAAATTACTTCGGTTCCGAGGATGATGTCAGCAGGCTCATGCCGGAAGTGTCTTCCACCACGGACCAGTACCAGTTCACAGCCGTCGAGTCGGCGCCCATGGGCGGCTTCCAGTTCTAGCCTTACCTCCTGCCTGTATTTCTATGACGCTTATTGTGCAGTGAGTGTTTCACTTTAATACATGGTATACTCGCTTCATGCGCTCCAACTGGCTCCCAAACGCACGAGTCAACAGTTACATTATTAAAAAAATGCAGTTGACATTTCATCCCAAATGAAGCCTCTCGAGTGGCACGAGGATCGGGGGCCAGATCTGATATATCTCTACCAAGCACGTTGAGACATGTAGTAAACGCAAAAGCATGTCTCAGACTCAAAGTTGACGCACGCATAACCGCTCCGCACCACCTCAACTCGAACCGTTCAACTCCATACTGTAACGCACGCTTATCGGAATCTGAACGGCAACGCCTCGCCTCGGCACAAGCTAGCAGTCGTCCACAGAAAAAAATATTGTAGATCAAAGTTCACTTTTCAATCTCTCACTTTAGGCTGATCCAGTGTCGAGCGGTTATGTCTGCGCCAACCTTTACGGTATTAGCTTCCCCGTGGCCGAACTTGCGAGTTAAGACAATAAATAAGTAGTTCAGTTCCACACCAAAGAGGATAATTTTCAATCGAATTAAGTGTATATTTTTGAATTCTATAGGTATCATAAATATTCAAACCTACATAGATTTTAGAGATCATCGAAAATGAATTATTCTCAGATTCCATTGCTTTTAAATGCACTAGAATGTGATATAATCACACTTTAAATAGCAATGTCTAAATTATTTTATTTATTATTGACTCTTGAAAAGGTCGCATTGCACAACATTGCATAAATGCATTTTTTTTCATCTTATGAATTTACTTTACTCAAGGATTGGCTTTCCATTGCAGATTTATCTAATAAATAGTGATAAAATATCTATGAAACAAGGGAATCCTGAGGACGTCCTCGAAATATAGTTCACCTAACAAATTGTCAACACCAGAGTGAAATTATATTTTGCACCCACAATGTAGGTACATGTGATTTTATTAATTTATATGTATGGAAATTGTTTACAAATAAACACGCTTTCATTTTTATTGCTGTGTAGATATGGCATATCTAGTTTGTTTATTTTTTACAAAAATATATATTTTGTTGACCACATGCTAATATTTTGTTGATAAAATTATACTTGTATATTGTTATGTGGAAGTAACGTTTTAATTAGTTATTGTATGTATGTATTATAACAATTTGGTAACATCAGATGGTTTTTTATTTCATCCCATCATCAAATGAACTTTAATAATTTTACAAACGTTTTCAGTTTTATTAGAACTTGCAGGTTTAAGCATAATATTAATGGCGCCGCTGAATATCACTTTAATGTTCTGAATCTCACTGCAGTCGGCCGTGGCATTGAATAATAAGTGAAAAGCTTATGATCTGTCAGACGCCCGATACGTTATGTTATGAGAACGAAGTTTTTTTTTTAATATTAAAGAACGAAGATTTAGAATAGAATGGAATCATTTATTCGAATATTTATTTGGCTTTATGACGAATTGACGATAGACTTTTTTCAGGTTCAGCATAGGAAAAAGCGGATACCAAGTATTTAACTTCAAATCTAACTCTTTAAAAGATCTTATTATACTGGACACTGTAGAGTTTCAAAACCGCCCTGTTCATGTATGTACATATGCCTTTGCTCTATCTAAACAACCTAACAGAGTCTGGTAAAATAATACGGTTTTCGACAATTTCAAGTTAATAATTTAAATATTTAGAGGATTTAACTCAATTTATTTGTGAAACTATATTGGTGATTAGACTGATTAGTTACCTCATAAGCATACAAATTGTATTACAATTTATAGTAATTTAGATAGTTCTTACTATTCTAAAACTTATTCTGAACCTATCTATATGCATAGATATGTTCAGAAATAGCCAATATGCATCTTGTCTAGGGGCTCTGGAGAACTAACTCCTAAAACAGACCCACATTTTCACACATTGTTTTCCGTTTACTTCACCTCTACTACTCAATACGCAAGTTAACGCCAATGTGAACATGTTCTCGAATTTTATTATTTACTAAATAGAAATACGGACACTGGGCTTGTACTAATTGCCATTCATCTCGATGACGAGACATTTACGATGGACGGATCTTGCTTGGACCGACTTGTACCCGTGGCGGTTGGAATAAAAAAGAAGAAAACTACATTTGGTCACTTATAAAAATCTATCACAAGTATAATCCCAAATCATGGAAAAAACATAGAACTTTTAGGAACGAATGTTGTTTATGTAGATCGTCCCAGAACGCCATTCTGTCACTAAACGGATTTCGCCCCTTCGTCAGCTCTGACCCAATGCACAAGTAGTTCAATTTATTTTCGTTTTCTACTGGATCCCACTTGATCTGCAGGTGAGGGTCGTCTTCGTCTGGGGTGGGGTTGCTGAAAAAATATATTTATTATTATAATTTAATTTAATTTTGCTTTGGTGAGTAACTTGTGAACTGCCAGTGTTGGTGGAATAAACGATAGTATTTAGAGATAAATAGGAATATAATGGATTAAATCCATTATATTCCTACAAGCCTACAATAATACCACGTCTTACTAATAATCATCGAGTTTCTTCTGTTAGATATAAGAACATGCATTCTTTCTTCTGTTAGATGTAAGAATAGCCATAGATAAAGATAAAAAAACAAACACTATTTTCTCTACGTTGCCAAATTATTATGAACCGTTAAATTGGTCGTTTAACTCAGATGTCACGAAAAATGTTGTCGATAAACTTAGTCGACATTTAATACGAATCACTAGCTCTGGTAAATTTTTGCTCCCGTCAATCCGGTGTTTGTTAATAACCGTCAATAGCGAATATTGTTAACAAGTAAATATTAAATATTATCGTAATTGTAAACACTAAGTAAACTTATTATTGTATAGTATTCAAAGACATACCCATATTTAGCAAAGTTAGTCCACATCTTAACAACCCTACTCCTCGTCCTGACGGAGTCACGACTTCCCTCGCATGGAGGCGACCCTGGTATTGTAATTCCAAATATAAAAGGTACTTCGCCATGGTGTCCGACGCAGTTAAAAAACGTTAAATCGTTTGGCAATACCCATTCTCCAGAGTACGTCATGATATAGTAATAAATAGGGCACTCTGGTGCCAAGGTAGCATGAAGCTTGACAGTCGTATTAACATAATATATAAAGAAATAGTCGCTAATTAGTTGTAAATATTGGTTTTTAGTATCTTTACTAAAACATTTTCTGCCACCCAAGTAAAAATTCATAAGCTTCTGACCTATTACTTTTGCTAATTTATCATTTTTAGCAATTTGCCTCGGCACAATCAGGTTTATATTTTCATTGAGTTTTTTGTAGTCATAAAATTCACTTTTAATATATCCTAATACCAGAGCTTCTATGTTGTTACTTCCAATAATAAACGGGACTTTGTTGAAATTTCGGGACTTGAGAATCAAAGGGGGGCTTTTAGTGATAAAAGCTTGATGGCCCTCAAACTCTTGTTCAATGCATGGTTTGAAAATTGAATCCACATACGATCCATCTTTTTGGAAATCTTTCTGAGCCATTTCGAAAAAAGCAGACATAATCTCATGTTCTGAGCGACACTTTAGTTCTTCAACTATTGAGACTATACAAGTATCTTTGATGCCTAGCTTATTGGCCATCTCAGTCACATTAGCAGTGGGGTTCCTGTCTATAGACCAATTATTTAATGCACTTGCACTTTGAATTATAGCTTTGTGAAATAATCCAGTGGCCATGGGGGACAGCATCATGAAGTGCACCATAGAACCTCCTGAACTGGTCCCAAATATCGTAACGTTGTTTGGGTCACCTCCAAAAGCTTCTATATTAGCTTGAACCCATTTTAGACCCATTACTAAATCCTTAAGACCTGCGTTGCCTGACGCTATAATATCATTTATTGACAAATAACCAAATGGTCCCAGTCGAGCGTTACAGTGCACGAATATAACTCCTTGATCGATTAATAAAGAAGGATCGTAAATTTCTTCTAGGAGGTAAGTAAAACCGTAGCTCGACATCCAGAACATGACTGGTAATGGTTTGTCACTTTTAGGGTTCGGAGTGATGACATCAAGATAAAGGCAGTCTTCTGATCCAATGACTTTAATTCCACGGCCTATAGAGAGAGGTACCGGCGAGTCTTTTGTGCAGTCTAATTCTTCTACCCAAGACTCAGCAGGTTGAGGTGGCTGAAATTCATAAAAATCAGTTTTAAGACTATAAATAAATTCCCACTTGTCCTAGTGCGAACTAGTGAAAAGTTGAGGGTTCAGACTAGTAGGAATTTATTTTTCTATGTGCTCGCAAAGCTCGGAAAGGAAAAAAAACCCACTAATTCGCAGTGCGAACTAACATGTGCGGAAAAAGTGCGGGGAGGTACTACGAAAAAAACATGTTTGCCGGTTTTATTTTACAACTTCCTCGGCGTTGACTATATACGGAACGATTGGTAGGTGTGAATAACAATTTCTTCCCCGTTGAGTAATAGATGGAACAGATGGTGAATAGTTCGCGTTAGTACTTACCATGAACCGTAAACGTCCAATAGGAGGCTTCGCATAAGGTATCCCTTTGAATCGGTAGTATGTTTGGTCGTCTTTCTTATCAACATAACCACGCACTGGCCCATTTTTAGTTTTTATAACGCAATTCATGTCTTCGTCTAAATCATTGGAATAAACAAATTTTAATTGACAGACATTCAAGACAAGATAAGATAAGTAGGTAATTGTATTTTTATTTACGTAATAACACATTTTATTACATGAAACAAACATGATGTACCTATCTTCATGATGATTTGCAGACCCTAAGGTTTGTAAGGCGACTAGTAATCATTTTAGCAGATTATTATTCTTACTTATCTCGTTTTTTAATAATTATCATACTGGTTTCATCATTTATCATTTTAACGCACACAAAAATAAACTTATATTCTTACCTGAATATGTAAGTAAGACCGGTTCCTATGTCGAAGTATTTGTTTGATTATGCTAACTTGTATTCATTATTATTAGGTTTCGAAATTTCTCGGCTACACGACACGATCAAAGGTTAAGGCGTTTAAGACACGACTGACTAGAGTGACTAGCGTGGCGGCGGCGCGAGCGCAACTACATGAAATTGAAAATTGGTAGACTTGGATGGCGCCATCTGTACTTATTTCAAGGGCGCCCTAGTTTCAAGCACAGATTACAAACGATCAAATGATTTTCGATAGATGTCTATTTAATCCGGGGGCGTAAACAGAGAAGGTATTCTTGTGAGAAGAGATAACTTCATTATCTATTTGTTTTCATAAATACACTCAACCATTTACTTACTGATAGCCACAGAGATAATAATGAGTTTGTGCTGATAGTCGAGTTGGTTGTTGGTGGAATACACGTGATGATCAAAATATCCGTGATTGCTAAATGATAAATTATAAAAAAGAATGCATCTCATTCTTCCGCGAATCCTATGTACCTGTTGTTAAATAATTATCTTAACAGACGATTGACTCAGTAAATTGCGACTGCCAAAACTGTCGCTAGTTCAATGTTATAAGGCACATTCCTTGCATAAGGCACATTCCACTACGAGTCTAACATGATAATTGGTTTGGAATGATGTGATGACATCATATAATGATTGGTAGGTAAGTAATTGTTCGTATATTTTGTTACCTACCCAATTATTTTTGATATTGTGTTGTTAGTATAAGTTGGTAACAAGACATTAAAATAATAACTTGACATATAGGTAATATTTGTATGTATGTATGAAAATTCTTTATTGCACAATAAATATAGATATTACAATATTGTTAGTAGAGTAATCTACAAAGGCGAACTTATCCCTAAATAGGATCTCTTCCAGCTAATCCTGGGCCATTCTTAGATTTAATGTTTTAGTTAATTTATATATTTAGAGTTAGTTTTATTTAATTTTAGTTTTCTTTTTCAGTTACTGTGTTTTGTTATTGTAATAGTGTTTTATCCTGAAGTAGATGAGTAAGGACAATGCATGGGGTTGGACAAATACAAGTTTGCACGAAAAGTAGCAAAAAGAGATGATACCTACTTATTTAAAAAAAAAACATTAAACAAATAAATTATTATAAACTTACATACCTATATATTATAATTAAATATTTACATGTAAATAATAATAATAACTATTATCAATATTATCATTATAGGAGCTTGGCTTCACGACTCATTCAACCACAACGGTTTTAAATGTCTCTTTAGAGAGACTACAGAAGGGTATTGGGTATTGTCTTAAGGACAACGGAAGTTCATTCCACAGCTGGACAGCACGGACTGTGAAGAATTTGGCAAAGAAGCGTGTTTTATTAGACGGAACAGCAAGGGAAAGGTTGCCGCTGGCACGCGGCGCAGACGCAGACCGCTGCCGCAGGCCAAATAACTAATTCTTTCGGAAAGATAGGGAGGAGAAGAAGGAAGGAAGAGGAGTGAAAGTAGGTACATGTAAAACTCCACGGCGGCGGATAGGAAGCCATTTCAGCTGCGAACGGAACATCGACACGTGATCAAACTTTCTCAGGCCAAAAACGTACCGGATGCAGACATTCTGCCAAGCAGTTCCTCCTTTAACATAATGTTTAGGTACGTGATTGATACCTATTGATGTAAATATTGTCTGTCCGGAGCGCTACCACCATATCTTATCCTTTGACTTACCACCAAGCATCAGTGTTCGGATGGTTGTCTTCTGGTATGGGGATCAGACAACCAGTGAAATTAATACTATCGTCATCGTATCCCATCTTAGTCCTCAGGGGTGGCGACGCATTTGCAGTCTCATGATTGCAGTCTTTAGATAACGCAAATGTCTTTGGGTCACAGATTCGACTTACCATCTGGTAGCCTGTGTCCTCGTACGCCTTAATTCTCTATGCCATGAAAAAATATCATCTAAGACATCACCTAATATGTTTTTAAATAGAAAATTTGTTCATACTTAAGTGTAGTTTTTTTGTGTTTGTAGTAACGGCGTCGGAACCCTAAACTGTGGATGGTCCGACATGCTCTTACCCGGGTTTTGTATTTGATTACAATAACGGTGCCATCCCATCGGGCTTGGCGTGATCCCGTCTCGTCGGCTTACTGAAGGCTAAAGTGAATACCTACACATACTCATACAACACAACGGGTCACGTCAGGCCCACGGCTCGCTTAACCCCGGCACTGTGTGGCGTCCCTATTGTTACTGTACAACTGTTAATGTCTCGGCAGCATCCCGTCGCCGTTCCATTCAGGCCGCTGTTTACTGTAAGCTTTATTCCGTCAGATAACTTATCATTATTTATATGTGTAATAAATATATATATAACTGTAATATATATATAACTGTAATGTCGCGATTACTTTACACCTGTTCACCTACATATAACGATCTGTTTATAATCTTTAATAATTAATCGTAATCTGTGTAGGTATTTCAACATTAATATATTCTTGTAACATCACGTCACCAATTTCAATCGACAATCATAACTTGACCCGTTCGCTAGCGGTTATTTTGGGGTGTTAGGTACGAATTGGGTAGAGCGTAGGTACGTGACGCATATCTAACCAAGGTCGAAAACATGCACTATGCTTACTCCTCCACCGAGCGCACTTTGAGAATAACATGTTTGGGAGAATAACATGGCAATGCGTACGACCATTTTTAGTCTTCTTCTTTTTTTAATTATGCCGGTTCAGCCAGTGTCAATTGAGTAGTGTACTTAAATCAGTAAATGGAATAAATCAAAAGTACAAAGCCTGACATGTTTCAACCGCCAATCCCCTCCCCGAAGGTTACCGAATGCCCATTTTTAGTCCCGTTGTAAAAGCCCCCATTTGACAGCAGGCAGGCACCACGGGAGTAACAAAATCGGCCTTGGATAAACGTATAAGTACGTGGTGTGAGAGAGAGTAAAGATGCCGACTTCTTTATTTATTGCCATGTACCTATTTCACGCAGTTGGATGCGATGGACCCACGGCGAAGGCTGCATAATAGTCTTCATTAATTTTACAGACTTCATTAAATTATTATGTCCCGCGGAAAATACTACTACTTAATGGAAAATTTTACGCTGTGTCCTACGCAATACGGGCGCGAACGCGGTGTCACAGATTATAGGATATCGCGGTGTGACGCGAAAAAAACAGCAGGTTGGTTGGTACGAAATAAAATTCGAAACTTCGGCTGCGTTTCAAAGTTGGGTCCTACTGCTGCTCACCAGGCTGTGCGTCTCCGAAGTGTCCTACGTGACCAATCGCAAATACGTCCGAAGCGACGCATGATTTATTTATTTCTTGATGAAAAAAAATGCAGTTCGCCTACGTAGGACAATTGGTAACAATGATGTAACAATGCTGAAGAATTTGAGAATGTTTTTTTATATACAGGCATACTTATATCGACGGTTCTGTGACTCAACCTCGTATATTGAATTTTGTCCAGTATAAACTGACACATTCTGTGACTCAACCTCGTATATACAGTGTGTAAATGGAATACGAGCAAACATTTAAACTAGACGTAGGTTATAGCTCTACAAGTCATGTAAATGTGGAATTTCGTTAATAACTCTAATACATAGAGCGCAATTAATTTTTAAAGGTCCCATCGAGCAGCAATGTATAATGCATAACTTTTTCAGACCTTTCGTATATCGGCAGCCAAACTAGCGTAATTATGGCATTTAACGTGAAAAATTAGAATTGTTCTCTAAACAAAAACGTTTTATTTTGTATTATTATTGATTTTAACGTGAAACGATCATAATTTAATGCACCCATGCACGTAAATTGTCGTACATACTACTTACTTATCTTTACTAGGTATCCAGTGTGTCATCTATCACACACATACATTATTCACACATTATTGACATGATCTTTTTTGTGGGCTTGGTTTTATTAATGGATAATATTGCATTTACAGATTATGTATTAATTTAGCGGATTTAATGTGGTATTTATCAACAAAGAACTGTAACTGTCAAAAGAGTCATGACCTGTGGTAATCAATTCAGATGACCATAGACGAAGAAGTTGTATTGTACCTACCTACATACTTCTTTATTATGAAAACAGTTTAGATATGAGGAATTGCACTACTGCATACAGAAAACCCATCATGTAGTAAAAAAGGATAACAGAACTATGACATAAAATATGCTGGAAAACAGTTACATAAATCTAAAATGCCGCGACCATCTAATTTTAGTGCTCAGGAATTGAGTGATATGATTTTAGCATATGGTGAAGCTCAACAAAATGGAAACAGAGCGTTAAGTTTGTACAGAGAGCGGTTCCCGAATCGCAGAGTTCCGAGTAGCGCTCGAGTGATTGTGAACGCATTACAGCGAGTTCGAGAGGATTTGCCTGTGACCGGAAGAACTGATGGTGCAGCAGTGAATCGAGAGGTTCCCGTTCAAACAGAAGATCGAATACTGCTCCATTTTTCGTCTAACCCAGAGGATAGTACCAGGAATGCTGGGCGACGCTTTAATGTGAGTCAAACGGTGGTGCACAATATCCTCAAGCGCGACAAGCAACATCCTTACAAATTTTTAAAGGCTCACGCTTTGCTCTCCAGGGACTTGCCGCCACGAATTGCACTTTGTCAGTGGTTGCTCAGCCAACATCGAGAAGGCGGCGATTTTTTGGCCAAGATAATCTGGACTGATGAGAGTACATTCACACGGAATGGGGTCTGGAACCAGCGTAACAGTCATTACTGGTCACGGGTAAATCCTCACAATTTAAAAGAAACTGGGCACCAGTATCGTTGGGCTGTAAACGTTTGGGCTGCGATTCATGGCAATCGTATTATCGGGCCTATTTTTATCGACGGTAACCTAAACACAGACAAGTTTATACAGCTTCTGAATGGGCCTTTAGCAGACTACGTTAATACGCTGCCCGAAGAAGAACGCCGGCAGAC
Organism: Acleris laterana; assembly: GCA_963966035.1. Taxonomy (NCBI): domain Eukaryota; kingdom Metazoa; phylum Arthropoda; class Insecta; order Lepidoptera; family Tortricidae; genus Acleris; species Acleris laterana. Next base: position 8,539,649 of record OZ014446.1, on the reverse strand, counting down.
ATGGCTGCAGCTGGATGGTGCTCCGGCTCACTCGGCAATTCGCGTGCGAAATGTCCTCAATTCAATGTTTGAGGACAGGTGGCTCGGGAGGTTTGGCCCACGTCGCTGGGCGGCTCGTTCTCCCGATTTAACGCCACTCGATTTTTTTCTTTGGGGGGCAGTTAAGAACGAGGTGTACTCGGAACCTAGGACGTCGGTGGAACAGCTCAAAAACAAAATAACCGAAGTTTTTGAAAAACTGAGACAAACGACCGATCTCAGCCACGTCATAGACTCCATTAAACGACGCTGTGAAGCCTGTATTCAAGTACACGGTCGACACGTGGAGAACAGCTATCTCAGGCATGTACACCGGCGGCAGTGAAAATTTCAACAGTATCTTTTTTAGAGTACCATTCAGTATGTTTGTAAATAAAATTAAATTTGATATTCGCGTTATTGTCCAGTTCGCCATTTACTCATTAAAGGTCTTAATGTCCCTTAGGAAGATCACCCATAGCATCTTTTTCAGCGATGAAATCACCATACAGTTGCAAAACCCGCGATACAGTCGCTGGTCGTAACCTTTGCACTGGTAAAGAACTACGCTTGTGTAAACGCAATACAGCAGTGTCACGATTTATTCAATCATCGTTACTGATCGAAAATAGTATCATAAATATGAGGTACCTAGGTTTAAGTTATGTTAGTTTTGCAGCTGGCCTGAAGGGCTAAAACGCCCAGAAATAGGAGCTCCGCGCCAGCGGAGATCCGTCAACCCTGTCAATTTGATATTGAAATAGAAATCATTGGTCAGTAGGACTACGCAGTAGAACCACGGGCAAAGAATGAGAATTTTTTACATTTATTAGTGGGATTAGTGGGATTAAGTACTTAAATGTTATTATTGTAGTATGCAAAACTTTGAATTAAGTAGGTGTCTAACTTCCTTCGGTACAATTATTCTGTAGAATAAAGATTAGATTAAAAGAAATGAAAGAAGTTACAAAGTTAACTCGGGCAAAGTACCGTGGATGTTTGTGTTTCAATCACGCAAAAACGGTTTAACGGTTTTGTAGGAATTCGACACCCACGGATCGACTTATTATGACTCATGACACATAGGACAGTTTTTATCTCGATATAAGCGATAAACAATTTCTACGTGGACAGACTCGCGGGCAAAAGCTAGTAAAAATTCTGCTTGAAACGAAAATATTTTTCATAGTGCCAATAAGATAGAAAACTCTTTTGGCAGGGCAGGTGAGTATAGCCAATGTTGACCTTATGTCATTACGAGTGGCCGTCAGTCACATAACCTAAAGTATCAATCAATGCTGTGTGCCTTGGTTGTTTGTTGATAGATTTTTATTAAGAAAAACGTTATAATTTTGCATTATTATGGAGAACAGGTATCTACATTGTCTTGTGATTTTACAATGGTTTCTGTTGAGGTTGTATGTAAAATGTAGATTTACATTGGCAGCTTACAGCAGAGCTTTATGGTTTGTATTTGACATGTGTTGTATTTGATATAAGATGGTGTGCTCGCTATGAAAATATAATGTTTTAAAATATTTAAGCCTTCTTCTTCCTCATTATTTAACATGGTAGCAGAGCGTTTGTGAAATAAAAAACAAGTAAGTTGTTAAAATGAATAATATCGTAATACCAATTTTTGACGGAAAGGATTATGCAAATTGGAAGATTAGAATATTGAAATTTCTTCAATTTAAGAAATGTAAGGATGTAGCTATTAGACTAAAGACGGGAAAAGATGATGCTGTTCAGTGGAATGAGATGGATGTCCAAGCTACAAATTATATATACAGCGCGATTACAAACCAACAGTTGGAATATATTAGTGAGCTAGAGTCAGCATACAAAATTATGTTGAAATTTGATGAAATGTATTTAAAGCAATCTACAGCGTTACAAATTGTATGCAGAAACAATTTAGAAAATATAAAGCTAGCGAAATATTCGGATGTTAATATTTTCTTCGACGAATTCGAACGATGTGTCAATGATTTAAAAAATGCTGGAGCCAAGATGTCGGAAAATGAAAAATTAAACTATATGCTTAAAGCATTGCCCGGTAGTTACAGTTATATTGGAGATATATAACATGAATAGAGAATTGATAGCAATTGCGAAGAAAGATGAGAGACTTTACAAAGTAACCAGTTTTGTATGTAAAGAAATATGTGTAAATGCGGCAAAATGTAATATGACATTGAAAGAAAAGCTGCACCGAACTTTTGGTCACATAAACTTCAATTATATTGACATGATGTGTAAAAATCAAATATTAGAAGGATTGCCTGAACAAATAGAAACGGATTACATGAAGTGTGCTATTTGCATCGAAAATAAAATGCACAATTTGCCATTTAGCAACAATAGAACTAAGGCTGAAGATATATTAGATATTGTACACACAGATGTTAACGGACCGCATAGAACTACGGGATATCAAGGAGAAAAATACTTTTTAACATTCATAGATGATTTCAGCAAGTTAGCGAGAGTGTATTGTATTCAATCAAAGGAACAAGTTTATGAATGTTTCACAGAATACGTCAATCAAATGCAAAATATTACTGGGAAAATGATTAAAGAACTACGATGTGACAACGGAAAGGAGTACATAAACAGCAGAATATTTCACTTCGCCAGAGAAAAGGGAATAATGATCAAGCCATGCCCAGCATATGTTCATGAATTAAATGGTACAGCGGAAAGATATAATAGATCGATAATGGACATGGCACGATGTCTATTAGCTGAAGCAAAGGTTGACAGACGTTATTGGCCAGAAGCTATTAAGACCGCTACTTATTTAAAAAACCGTATAATGACAAATACCCCAGAAAGGAAGACGCCGTTTGAAATATTTTTCCACGAGAAACCAACTGCAAAATACTTGAGAATTTACGGTAGTAAAGTTTATGTTAGAGTACCTGAAGAAAGAAGAAGATCAAAATGGGATAAAAAAGCAGAAATGGGTATTTTACTAGGATATACAGATGTTGGATACAGAGTACTGATCAATAATAGAGTAGTTGTTGCAAGACACGTGGATATAATTGAGGAAGATGTTAAGCTTATTACTTTTAATGACAACGAAGAAGAAAATAAAAAAGATGAAGATAAATGGGAAGATAGCCTAGATGAAATTGAAACAGAAAATCAGTTATTGAATGATAAAGAAGCTGGAGAGATAATGAATAATGAGAGGAGAATTTCTAAGAGACAAATTAAAGCACCACAGCGATTTGATGAAGAATTTGGCTACTACTGTATAACTGTTAATTTTTGTGATGCGATGATTCCAGATACTTTTCAGGAGGCGACTACGTGTGACGAGGCTGAACAGTGGAGAGAGGCTATGGACCGTGAAATGAACAGCCTGGTGAAAAATGATACTTGGACCTTGGTGAACGCACCACCGAAAAAGGAGGTATTAGATGTAAAATGGGTTTACAAGAAAAAGTCAGTTGATCTCTTTAAAGCCAGGTTAGTAGTAAGAGGTTTCCAACAAACCACTAATGTTGATGATACGTATTCACCTGTTGCCAGGATGCAAACTTTGAAATTGTTGTTATCGTATTGTTGTCAATTTAATTTACATGTACATCAAATGGATGTAGAGACTGCATTTTTGAACGGTAAAGTGTTATCAGAAGTCTATGTTAAACAGCCTCTTGGTTATGAAGACGGTACTGACAAAGTATATAGGCTGTACAAATCTCTTTATGGTTTAAAAGAAAGCCCGCGTGCATGGTATGAATGTTTTAATAATTTTGTAACAATTATTGGCTTTCAAAGGAGTAAATATGACTATTGTCTTTATGTCAAAACAGACAATAACCAAACTGTATATATTTTAGTCTATGTCGATGACTTATTGATTGCTTGCGAAGATGAGCAAATGGTTATTACGATTAAAAATAAATTGAGTAATCACTTTAAAATGAAGGACATGGGAAAGGTTAGAAACTACATAGGTATCGATGTGGAGTATGATTATGTAAAAGCTAATACTTTGACCTTAAGCCAGGAAAAATATATAGAATCGTTAGCCAAAAAATATAAAATTGAAAATTCTAAACTATTTAAAACACCCATGGAGATTAATGTCAAACTTGAGAATTGTGAATTAAATGAAAATATTAAATACAGAAACTTGATTGGAGCTCTATTATACATTAGTTCTGGCACTCGACCAGACATTACTTTTAGTGTCAATTACTTGAGTAGGTTTCAGAACTGCTATGGTGAAATTCATTTCAAATATGCATTGCGTGTTTTAAAATATTTATACTTGACGAAAAATCACAAGCTTACATATTGTCAGAATTTAAAGGCTAATATAATGGATTGTTACGTAGATGCCGATTGGGCCGGAGATGTCGTAGATCGTAAGTCTACTACTGGTTTTGTAATTCGATTATTTGGTAACGCTGTGTACTGGAAGTCAAAGAAACAAATTTCTGTGACGAAATCTTCCACTTTTGCTGAATACATAGCGTTGTCAGATGCAGTAACAGAAATAAGCTTACTGCGTAGTATACTTGTTGATGTTTTTATAACGTTTAATGTTCCTGTAAATATTTACGAAGATAATTCAGGTGCTGTAGCTATTGCCAAGTATGGTAATTTCACAAAGAACTCGAAGCACATTGAAGTGCATTATCATTATGTTCACGAGAATGTTAAGAATGGAACCATTGATATTATTAAAGTTAATTCGGAAGATAATGTTGCGGACATTCTCACTAAATCTTTAGGTAACATCAAATTCGCTAAATTTAAACAAATGTTAAATATATATTGATTTCATATTGCCATATAAATCTAAGGAGGCGTGTTGAGGTTGTATGTAAAATGTAGATTTACATTGGCAGCTTACAGCAGAGCTTTATGGTTTGTATTTGACATGTGTTGTATTTGATATAAGATGGTGTGCTCGCTATGAAAATATAATGTTTTAAAATATTTAAGCCTTCTTCTTCCTCATTATTTAACAGTTTCCCCTGATTTACATCGCTGAGTTTGGAACATCGTGGATCAACTAAGGATTAAACGAAGATATTTTTTTTTAATTTCTGTAAGTGTGAAGGAATCAGTATGTGCATGAACTAAGTGTTTTTTATTAAATTAAGAACAAAATAAAAAGCATTTCCGGGTAAGGCCACGGGGCGTTCGAACCGCCCTGTCTTGTGTGTTACCAAAATAGACAAAGATTTATGTCTGTGGCATTTATTTTTAATTACAATAGGTAGTTATGATTAGGTTCTTACATAATACCTGGAAAATAAATGCTTTTTGTAATGTTACATGTATTGTTTTGGTAACACTCTCGCGGGGGCGGTTCGAACGCTCCGTGGCCTTACCCTTCCACTGCTTTTCATTCTAAATAAGTTTTAAATACACATAACTACGACTGTGACCCGAGTCTAACCGAGTTTTCCCGAACCACTTGAAACCTTGTCAGTTGAAACGAAGATTTAAGTCGCAGTTAATTGCAGGTTAATTGAGTTATTTGTAATACATTGCGTGGCGAATTAATTAGTATGAAAAAAAATATTACAACTTAGGTTAACGATACACATGTTTTTATGTTAATTAGGATGCATATTAACCGTCGTTAAAATATTTGCTCGTATTGGATTTACACACTGTAGAATATATCCAGTATTAACTGACACTCACTAAGTACACGAGTGCATGTGTCAGTTTATACTGGACAAAATTCAATATACGAGGTTGAGTCACAGAACCGTCGATATTTACTTACATCTGTGTCTACGTTAATAGACACATCTATGGTTAGAAAAAAATTATCACTGTCATACTGTCTAAACATTAGTAGTATTAGTACCAGACCTTTATAACGTTATGAATAATAACGTTATATTTCGTTAGTGCTCAAAATTCCGTTTAAATATATCGATATTTTTTCATAACGTTATGCTACGCCGTAACGAAATCCGAATAACGTTATACTTAAATAACGTTATTAACAATAATAACGTTATGAAATTTATGAACTACGCGCTGTTGCCGCTCCTCAGGTAGGCATTTTGCGTGACTGGCCGACTGGCGCGTACACCGGCGCTAGATTCATACATTGCGCGACGTTGCCAGATATAACCATTTTCTTGTTGTCTTGTCTGCCTACCGTCCAGGGGCGTTATTCTCTCAAAAAATTGTCTGGTACTTAACTGTCCGCTAGCGGTCCCCGACGTGGCGACGACGCTTGTATCAAAATATTCATACCTACTTACTTATAATTAAACTTATAGGGCCAATACTTATATTTTTTTACTTTTTAGAGGTTTTTCTTTACAGACTATTTTGAGTCGGGGGTTTTTTATTTTTTTTATGTAATTTTTATTTCACGCTTTTTAAACTTTTTCAAATTTACTTTATGACTTTAGCTAGCAACGTCTCTTTAAACACATGAAATGAATAATAAAAAGAGGGGTGTTAGTTTATAACGGGCATCATAGCTCCCAAACGGAGTAACCGATTTGGATGCGGTTCTTTTTATTTGAAAGCCAGTTTTCTAGCGGTGGTTAAAAGCAAAATTTCATGAAAATTGGTTAGGCCGTTTAAGAGATGTCAGCTCTTATAGTATGTGGCGCCGATAAATCGGGGGCTTCTAACTCCCTAAAACCTCTATATCTCAAAAACGCCTGTACCGATTTTGATAAAACATGTCTAAGAACCACCGCCAAGAAACCTGCTATCATATAAAAAAACTGCATCCAAATCGGTTTATCCGTTTAAGAGCTACAGTGCCACAGACACACACACACACACATACACACACACACACACACACACACACACACACGCACACGCAAACGCACACTAACACACACACACACACACTCACACACGTTCGATCCATCGGCAAACATGCTGCTAAATTGAAAATGCATGCGCTTAATATGTTTTTTCGCATTGACGGGACTACCTACTTAAACTTGCCGCTTGGACATTCACTCGTTCGTCCGTCCGACGGTCGTTGTTGAAAGAATCACTACCCAGGGGTGTTATTCTCTCAAAAACAACGGACGGGCGGACGAACGAGCGAAATCGCAGCGGCGAGTTTAGGTAGTCCCGTCAGAGCGAACACACATTTTAGCGCGTGCATTTTCAATTAATCAGCCTTATACGTTCGATCCGTCGGCAGAATCCATGCTGCTAAATTGAAAATGCATGCGCTAAAATATGTTTTGTTCGCACTGACGGGACTACTTAAACTCACCGCTTGGACATTCACTCGTCCGTCTGTCCGACCGTCGATCGGTACAAAGCAGGTAACGGCAACGGCAAGGCAAATCAATGTCATCCGCCATAAGCCGCAGCCGCACGAAGCTCGGGAGTGGGTGAAATGGAGTTTAAGAAAGAGATGGTCTATAACGTTATTATAGCGCTAACCGAAGTATCGTTATACGTATAGCGTTTTGTTTGATAACGTTATAATGAATACCGCTACAAGTATGACGTCAAATAACGTTATTCGTGTAAAATAACGTTATGAAAGATAACGTTACACGAAAATAACGGTTATTAAAGGTCTGATTAGTACAAACCTGTGGTACAAACAGGTGACAGTGACAGTAGTGACCTATTTTGTAAAACAGGGAAATAATTATATATTTAAGTATTGTTTTTATGTAATTCTACGAACAACTTATGATTCGTTTTTGCTTAATGGTTAAAACTATCCATCCTGGAGTACACACAGGTATGAAGAACCGTTAAATAATGGCTTGACTTAATTTGACGATTAGTTGGTTTGGTACCTACATGTTGTACCGGTATGCAGGTGTATATGGTGCAGTGAGAAGCATGTCGGGCGCGGTGGAGAGCGCCATCCGTACCAAGCTGCAAGACGCGCTGGCCACGAAGCACCTCGACATCATTAACGAGTCCTACATGCACAACGTACCTAAAGGCGCGGAGACACATTTCAAAGTAGTTGTTGTTTCTGATAAATTCGACGGCCTTCCCCTGATAAAGGTATTTTTCTTAATTTTCACGGCTATGAATAGTCTGTTGGCCATTGTTTACTTTAGGTAGGGATGCCATCCATCCAGGTTTCCTCAGATTTATCCTAGATTAGAGGGTGTCTATGCAGGCTTTCATTTGTATTTAGGTTAAAGTTTTCAAGTCACCTGCCTCCTTACTTAACCCAACATATATTCGAGACTTCAAAGCTCCTCATTTTGACAAGCAGTTTTATATAGTTTTATTAAGCAGTGGTATACTATGATGTTCGCAGTCTGCACTACCCTGATTGTCGGGTACAATAGTACTATTTGCCACTATGCTGGTTTGTGGTTGTGCATTTGTTTTCTGGGCTGCCATTGAAGTTGTGAAGCACCAGTCACAAGTGTTATTGCACTGTTGCAATAATACTCTGATTTCTATGTTAGATCAATCTGATTAAGAGTCCAATATGCGTTAAAAACATCACGTAATGATTTCATAAAATTATACTGTCAATTTATTTTCCTTTACAGAGGCACAGAATAGTGAATGATGTATTGAAAGAGGAGCTGCAGACAGGTGTGCATGCCCTCTCCATTGTTGCTAAGACTCCAGAGCAGTGGGATGCTTGTGACCAGGTGGTGGAGAGCAGTCCTAGCTGCAGGGGAGGCTTTGGCAAATGAGTGGAATGGTTTTATATAAATACATTTTGTAAATACTTCATAGTGAGACTGTATGTAGATAAAATTAATTTGTAAGGTTTGTTGAATAAGGTGACTTGACTGTTCCTGAAGACAGAAAATTTGTTGCAGTCTTAACCCTTTGCATACAAAGTTATGCCACCAAACATCACCTAAAAAGATATTGCTAATAGTTGCAATCTGTGGGTAATCAAACATTCAAGATACTTGTGAAATTGTGGTTATATTATAATTGGCAAACTTGAAACTGTACAGAATAATAAAAGCATAATTTATTTTATAAAACATTTATTGAAATGTACTTAGCTTACCCAACACATCACTTACATAATTATTGAGATACAAAGGTGATGTAGATCTTCTCTTGCACTTAATTTCGGAAATGTAATGTTTACATAATTTAATCATCATTATCATCAATAACATGAATATCCTACACTACTTCTCACATTTTTCACGCACTGTACAGGACCAAATTCACAGGAAATTGAAATTGGAGCACTCTTTCTAAATTTCACCCAATTCTATCTATAAAATTAAAAAGATTCATAGTGAGTCATATGACTCTGAAATATCACATTTTGTTTGATCTAATTTCCTAATGCTCCTATTTCATACTCCATAGGGGGATTTGCAGACATAGGATTCTTGGAGGCAAATTTTCTTCACAGGTAGGGACTTCCTATATCGTTAAACTCATCATCATGACAAATGATTCAGTTTATCTATATAGGAAGTCCCTACCTGTCAAGAAAATTTGCCTCAAAGAATCCTATGTCTGGTGATTTGCTTGCTAGCTCGAGCGAACTCAAGACAAAGTTGAGCTTTAACTGCAATGAAGTAGTGGTGGTGAGCAGTAAAGTACTCTCAATCTAACCATTAATTTTTAAATTTTCTGCCACATTAGCGAGCCTATTAGGGTTAATAATGCCACAGCTGTGCGAGGTACAGAGTCTCCTATTGGTAATTTTTTTCCACGTATTCTGCTCTGCTACCATGCACACAGCCCTGGTGGATACACTTAGCAAGCGATTAGCTATAGACTATTCTCTCGCTCAGGAAACGAACAAACGATCCCGTGTCAATAAAAGAGACATATTAATAGTTGATCGCGGGCTATGCTCGCTTCCTGCTCATCGTCGGCAGTGGGACAAGTGCCTTCTTTCTGATCTATTACGCATAAATATATGTCGATATATTATACTTTGACGTGTCTTGGGAACATTTTAAGTAAAGTGTTGTTACAGTAAATGTTCCCAAATGACAATGCAAGAGCAGCGGATGTTTTATCCACAGGGATAATGACGACCTTGATAGGCCCCGCAGAACAATTTTATAACTGTAGGACGATCACAGATCACAGCAGCTGTTGGATTCGGCGTGTTGCATCTAGAGTTCCAGACCGCATTAGCGCTGTGGCGGTGCCCTACGCGTGTCAGAGGCAGAAGGAGTCGAGTCGCAACTTGCCCTCGTTCTCGGTAAGGAACAGCATGTCGGCCATGGTCTGCTCGCAGATCGCTTCTTCGGCCTTCTCAGACATCTGGAAACAAGTCGCAAACTACTATATTTTTTTATTAGGGACACGTCTTTTTCGGCACTCTACCAATTCTTGGCACCACTGGTATTTTGGATGCCAATAATTAGATTTTTATAATTCAGTCTATTTATAGTTTCACTATATAGGAAGAGCATAGTCAATTTTTAATCTATGTTTAAAACAAATTCTACGCGTATGAAGTCGAGGGCGTCCTCTAGTATGAGTATATTCTAATAGTACAAAGCACTTCTAATTATGGTTGTATGTGCTTTGACCAGGGCCTGTATACCACATAGTTTTTGCCCATATATCGTATTTATGGTGTTTGCGTTTAAGGTATGGAGTCAGAAGGTGCAACACGTCCGCTGTACGTAACCAGTCAAATACCAGTCAATACTTTATTATTTTTAAATAAAAATATGTTGCATAAATATTAAAAGCCTTATAAAATTATTATGAAAATATAATTCAGGCATCATTTCTTAATTACGATCGATAAGTATATGTAAAAGTTTAGCTTTTAAAACCGATGAAGTCAATCCTTCGTTTACAAAGCAAGTTCATTGTAACCAACCATCAAAGCAACCTCATACCATGTTTAGGAACTTCATGAAGCAAGGGATATGGGCAGTTTACGGGTGTTGTAAAATTAATGCAAAATATTACATTCATAATTTAATAAGTCTGTTCAATATGGCATGCAAACTCGGATTCTCTTCGAGACAATTATCAGTTACGTGCATTTTAAAGAGTAATCCAGGGTATAAACTATCTCCATTCCAAATTTTATCCAAATCCGTGCAGCCGTTGCAGTGTGAAGGATTAACAAACTAACACACACACACACACAAACTTTCGCATTTATAATATTTGTGGGATTATACAAAAGTAGGATGGGATTAAAAATACAATCATCAACTGACCGGTCTATACTGATGCGGCGTATCTGGCGGGAACCTAAAGCTGGGCCCGAAGTTGACGCTAACCGTCGCGTTCTTGTGTAAACTGACGCTGGGGTAGTAGCAGCCGCGGTAGATGTCCGAGAACGCCTCGCCCTGGCACACGCCGTTCTTGAAGAAGTACATTTTGCTCCCCGGCAAAGGCGAGAGGCGAGCGAGGGACTCCTGCACGTTGTCTTTGTCCTCATAGTACAGGTGACTCTTGAATTTCACTAGCGGCTGCAGGCAGGTGGACAAATTCCTTTACTCTCAAAATAAATCTGTACTATGAATTATAAAATTTAACATAATAATATGACAATAAGACGAGACAAGGGGCTATATTCCACTTTATAAAATCATATTGCTTTTGACATGTTATTTTATTGTTTTTAATAGAGTTATCATAACGTTGACAATACGCAATATAGTTTTACCGAGTATGTCGCTGCTTAAATACAAAAGCGCCACAAATCAAAAACAAATCCAGTTTGATTTAAAACTTAAAGTAAATAGCGTTCCGATTTTAAATGCAACACAAACACATTTTGGTTTGTGTCGCTTTTGTATTAAAGCAATGATGGTATGGTATTTGACCAAAGTCAAATCAGCTTCTATTTATGAAACAACAAAAAAGCTCGCTTACTATGGAAATTATAGGGATTACTATCTTGTGACGTCACAATCAAACAGCGTCCTTATTGTTGGATTTTATGAATTTAAAAATCTTAAAATAGCAAACATAAATAAAAGTTTGATGTATTCCTAGTATTTTTATAATGTCTATCTGTTGTTAATGAAAAACCAATTTAATTTCACTCTTGTCAAATACCATATTAGGTTCATACGGTGAGCAAGTGAATGATTGGGTTTTTCCTGTTATAGTTGAAGCTCGAGTAGTGTTATTAGGTCAGCAGGGGCCATAGACGAGATACATAACGCTAACTTACACGTTTTTTGAAATGTGTCAAAATGAATGGAATTGATCGTCGCGCAGCTTACGGATATCCTATACATTTTCAATAACGAAAAGGTTCGCAGAAAGCATCTTGTTTGAACCTACAGGTGAGCTGTTATTGGGTTATAAGTACACATCGTTAACTCGTGACATTCAGGTAGCACTTGACAGTTTCTCACAGACTAGTGATGTGACAATGTTCTTCCTGTACAAGTAGAAAAATAGTATTTTCAATCATTTAATATGACATTTGTGATATACAATTAATATTTGTTCTAAATTTTTACAAGGCAGCTTACGTCTTCTTCTTGAGAAAACTTTGTGTAAGAAAATTTTACCTTGTCACCTTGTAGTAGGAGTTCTGGATGCTCTCTAATGATTTCCTCCATTATTTGGAAAAAAAATTGTTTCGCGACACGTCTCGTACTAATTATTACGAGTAAGTAAATAAATGACAATATCATTGACATTGACGTTTTTAAACTAGTGATCAAACCTACTTCGTCGTTATGTTAATATTAATTCATTATTTTATCATATCTGAAAAGACACTTAATAAACTTGTATCATCACTAATCTGTCAAGTGCTACACAAATGCCACGAGTTAGCGATGTGTAGTATATAAGTTATAACTTGACCAGGTGAGCGAATGGGTTATTAGATGAGCGCCCTGGGCATGTGAGTCTCTGGCCGTCAACTGACGCTCCTACGGCTACAGCCGTCACAAGTTCAAAATTAAGAGAGGCTTTGTTTCGTATCAATAAGGTGTAATTCGCATAGCATAGCAAACATGAGTTTGACACATTTTATATTTGACTTAGGCGTTCAAAAGGTCAAGGTGAGCGAGTCTGAGTACCTAATTGGTCATTGATTTAGTATATACAAGATACACAATCCCGCACAAAACTCTATTATAAACTGTCCCAAATGACATTGATAGCTGCATTCAGATACATGCTAACATCGCTATTTCTTACCTTAAACATTCATGCAAAAAAAAACTCAATATACTAGCAGTCAAGTGTCAAATTTGCAAACTAATGTTTTAAAATATTTAAAACTCTTTAGTGAAATCGCCATTATCGTACTATTTATGACAAAAGTGGACATCGAATGAATGGAGACGAATTTCTCTATTTATATTGTATTAGTTTTAACGAAATTACAAATTACACAAAAAAACTTTTGACAATGTTTTATAAATGCTGTAATTTTATTACACAACTTAAGCTATATATATACAATAATAATAATGAATAAATTAATGTAAAGCAAGGTTTAAAAACCCGTCCCGTCGATTGTTTTTATTCAAATTTTAACGTTTAGCTACCCTTTGTCACCTGGAATGGTGAAATGATTCTAACGATACCACACACATATAAATTGGCTCAGGTGTTCAAAGTTATGTTGGAATAAAGAATTATACATACATACATAAATGAACCATTAAAACATTACACTTTACTCCAGACAAGACAAGATCTTATCCTATCATAACCAACCTAGCCTAACCGGTTACGTATCATAATATGTACATAAAGTTCAAAATACATAATGGGTCATAATTCATAATGGTCATAATATTATGATGGTTTTTTTTTGAAACCCTGAACTTTTCAAGATTGTTATACAACAAACCTAACCTAACCTAATGGGTTCTAATACAATGGGCTTTTAAAAATATTAAAAAATTTACTTATTATGACCATTATCTAATATGACCCATTATGTATTTTGAACTTTATACAGGGTGTATACGGAGGGGTGGATCAAACGAAGGTCAAAGGTAGGGGACCTCAAGGGGCATCTGAATCACCCCCATGTATGTTCAGCAATTGTTAGTAGTTTCGGAGATATTGATCATTTTAATCGGATTTTTTGTCACTTTTCCTTATGTCCGTGATACGAAAAACCCCTAAATTCATGTATTTATACTTTTTTTTTCCAGTGTTTTCTTACATGATTAGAATCACTGTGAAATAAGGAAGTTTTTAAAGCTAAATGCCATTTTTTGTTCATTACAACTTTTTGAGTAATCGCACAGAGTTACTTTCTCCATACTAAGGAAACCCCGCGTTTGATTTTCACCAAGTATGGAAAAACAAACTTTGTGTGTTTACTCAAAAAGTTGTAATGAAAAAAAATATGTTATGTAGCTTTAGAAACTTCCTTATTTCACAGTGATTCTAATCATGCAAGAAAACACTGAAAAAAAAAGGTAGAAATACATGAATTTAGGGGTTTTTCGTATCACGGACATAAGGAAAAGTGACAAAAAATCCGATTAAAATGATCAATATCTCCGAAACTAATAACAATTGCTGAACATACATGGGGGTGATTCAGATGCCCCTTGAGGTCCCCTACCTTTGACCTTCGTTTGATCCACCCCTCCGTATACACCCTGTATATAGGTATTATGATGCGATCCCAACCTAACCTAATTTCCTTGAAATAAGTTTAATTTATTATATAATTGTACGAAAATGGGTCAAGCACACAACAGACGACTTATTTGCCTTGAATAGTTGATCACCCCTATCTCGTGCTAATATTGCGACCCATTTTGCACGTCGTAGAGGATTTCGTGGAAAGCTTAAATTTAAAAACAAAAAATATTAAAATTTAAAAAAGTAATAGCTACTCCATAATAATTTTGTTCCTTGGTAAGTCATAATTTGTGTGCACAAAATAAATTCCTAAAAATCATGAAAACATTATAATTTTAGCTAGAAACGTTTATAAATAAATAGAACCTACGTAAAATAAGACATTCCATCCTTTTTATTTGTTTTTTTGTTATTATTTTTGCAGTTTTTCACCACACATTTTGTCATGATTGACAACTGCCACTGTCTGTGGTCGGAACAAGACTAATAGCAAAACTACTGCCCAAGTCGATTCGGCAGTAGTTTTGACTTGCCATTTTTTCGTGCTGATTGTGTATCTAGTATACAGGGTGTCCCATAAATAGCACGTCACAGTGACACCGGAGATTCCCCAGCCTCAGACGAACCGAACCAACCTAACATGACCTCAGTAAAAGTTGCACCGTTTTCGAGTTATACCAATTTAAAGATTTTTCCAATTTCTCACCTCTTTTAACATTGCAAGTGCCCGCATTTACTGGGATAGCTTTACAATTTTTTTATTTTTATTTGTACGCTTTCATGAATAGTTGCTTAAGATGATAGAAGCATTATTATGTCAATAACTAATGTAAAAGTTGGAAAAATACTGTAATGAACTTGACTTAAATTATTATCAACATATTAATTTCAACTTTGAACACTTGCCATGACTTTTTTTTACTAGAAACGAAATGAGCAAATAACTTTACAAACATGCGTATGTTATGCCAATTCTAAAATGGTATGACACATGATATCATAATGCAAAAAAGTAGGAATTCGACTAACTTTTCCTAATAAGGATCCCGAAACCAAACTAACAAATGAAAGGCTATTAGCCGCTTTGCAAGTTTATTATGTAAAGAATTGTATGGTAGTTATTAATTTATTGCAGCGGGTGCCCTGTGACCCAAAGTAGTTCGTTACCTTGCGTTTCGTGCCCTTTAATATTAAACCTCGTTTTAATAGCAGACTTTTTAGTTACTTTTTATTTTTATTAATTTGACTTATGTCATTACTTATCACCATGTTCACTGCGTCCCTGTTTTCCTGTGGTGTTCCTGAACTAAATCTCTGATTAATTTTGTGGAACTGAAACGACTACTCGGCACTCTTAACGGACACTTGATTTCACTTTGTAAAACTTTATTACGATGGCACATCGTAATACTTCTCAGTACTCCAATAGTGAGTACGCTGATATGCATTTAATTTATGGTGAAACTAGGAGAGTTTCCACTCGAGGTAATGTTTCTTACAACGCAAGGTTGGCTGCAAGACTGTACTCGGAACGATATGCAAATCGTAGGCCGACGACTTATGAGGCGACTGAAGAGTCGTGAATGATTATCGTGACGACAGACCACCAAGACGTGGCTCAGAAGGAAGACCCCAAACCATTGATGATGACGTTGTTTTAAGTCAAGTACAAGCAGAGCCAGGAACTTCAGTGCGAATAGAGAGAAGACCGGTCACAATACCAATTTAAAATTAATTTGTGGACCGGAATTTTTAACGGCCAAATAATAGGACCGGTCGAGTTGCCGCCGATTCTGAATGGCCAGAATTATCTGCAGTTTTTGGAAAACGATCTGCCTATTTTATTAGAGGACACGCCGTTGGCATTGAGGCAAAGGATGTGGTTCCAGCAAGATGGCTGCCCGGCACACTGCGCTCGCTCAGTCCGTGAGCACCTAAACAACAAGTATCCTGACAGAATGGATTGGGCGAATGGGATCAATTTTATGGCCAGCGCGTTCCCCGGATCTAAACCCACTGGATTTTTTTTATTGGGGATGTTTGAAAGATAAAATTTATTCAAAACCAATAAGTAACGAAGAGGAACTACGGCGACGTGTCTTCGATGCAGCCCGAGACATATCCGAAACCAGTTTACGAAAATTAAACCGAAATTTTATCCGAAGATGCTATTTGTGCCTTAGAGTCGCAGGGAAACAATTCGAACATTTATTGTAAAAACGAATAAACCTTTATCTTTGAACCTTGGTCAATCAAATGTGATTCGAATTCCTACTTTTTTGCATTATGATATCATGTGTCATACCATTTTAGAATTGGCATAACATACGCATGTTTTTAAAGTTATTTGCTCATTTCGTTTCTAGTAAAAAAAAGTCATGGCAGGTGTTCAAAGTTGAAATTAATATGTTGATGATAATTTAAGTCAAGTTCATTACAGTATTTTTCCAACTTTTACATTAGTTATTGACATAATAATGCTTCTATCATCTTAAGCAACTATTCATGAAAGCGTATAAATAAAAAAAACTAAATTGTAAAGCTATCCCAGTAAATGCGGGCACTTGCAATGTTAAAAGAGGTGAGAAATTGAAAAAATCTTTAAATTGGTATAACTCGAAAACGGTGCAACTTTTACTGAGGTCATGTTAGGTTGGTTCGGTTCGTCTGAGGCTGGGGAATCTCCGGTGTCACTGTGACGTGCTATTTATGGGACACCCTGTATACTAAATCAATGTAATTGGTCCTAAGTAACGGCCCTTGCCAAGATGCATTACGCTTACTAGCGTATCTATTCGTTTCGTTTTGTAACCAATCGCGTCACTGGTAGATCACGTGACTTTTCGTATCACGTGGTCTATCAGTGACGCGATTGGTTTAAAAACGAAACGTATAGAAACGGTAGTTAGCGTAGTGCATCTTGGCAAGGGTCTCAGGTTGGTTAAGTAGACAGGTAGATAAGTGAGTGGATGGACGCACCCGGTCCTTGTAGGTGTTGTGCGCGCGCGGGGCGCCGGCCGGCAGCACGAGCAGGAAGCCGAGCGTGTCGCCCTCGCCGTAGCCGGCGCTGTAGCTGCGGCCCCGGGACTCGTGGAACCTATAGGTGTTCCACAAACGAAACATTTCAAAACACAAGCTAGTTATATTCTCAGGGGGGTTATTATGACATAACTATGCAGTTCATTTTACAGTGAGTGTAAGGGACAGAGCTATGGCAATTATATAGCTCTGTCCTTTTCTCTCAGCGTAAACAGAATTGCATAACTATGTCATAATAACCCCCCAGGAGTGGAATATAACTAGCTTGTGTTAAAAAACCGGTCAAGTACGAGTCGGACTCGCATACCGCCGCAGAGTAGGTATTATTATCATTACGTTCCAATTTTAATTCTATTTCGAATCAAATCAGCGCGAGCCCAACTCACCCTTGACCAATTTTTAGTTTTTGTTTTTATTCTTCAGCATTTGTTCTGTAATCAACCAAATTTGACGCTTTTGTTTTATCGTTTTATTACAAGGTAACAGAGACGATAATCCAATAATCTAACTGGTATTTTAGATGCCGGTAATTCCCAATTAAGTAAACCGAAGAGCGGAGCGGTTTTTTATTCAAATGGTGAGGATGTATAACATTTACGTATTAACGTTTTAACATAGATTTAAAGCCGTATTTCTGATAAGGACCACGGTAGAATGCTTCCTGAAAGTCCGCTGGGTTTTAAGCGATTATCCCGGCCGTTCTTGACCGGTGTCAACCATATTACAATATATATTTTTTCTCAGTGAGAAAGATTTTCTTCCAATACAAACATGTCACTACCACACACTGCAGATATACAGAAGGGCCACTTCTCGCCCCGCACTGGATTCAGCTTCAGCCTTCGCAGGTGACGTTTGATGGCAATTGATAGCCGCTAGCCGAGTTGTCATTGCAAGCCTTGCAACGCAGCCCGCGAAAGCACGAACGTACATATTATTTCGTAATTTATTTGTTATTAACGTTAATAATTATTTGTTAAATGTATCCCCTCCCGCACCGCTCAGTTATGCGCTATGACTGTAGTACGACATGAGCAACCAGTAGCAGTAAGTTCGCCCTTACCTTGTGCCCTTGCGGCTGCGCCAGGAGTAGCCGAACTTGTCGTACCCGAGCGGCGCCTGCAGGTTGGCGCAGCGCCGCGCCCAGCCCAGCCGCGCCGCCGCGCCCTCGGGCAGCTCCTCCACGCCCGCCTCCCAGTACCACGCGCCGCGGGACACGCCTGCGCAACATCACATTACTAACATAACTCATTAGCACAGCTTCAAATAACCACGACCCGGTCCGGAATCGTTGCATCAAGGACGACATGGTAAACCAAAAACCACAGAAGAGTTATACATTCGGCAGTGAACGAGTACCTATAATGCTGAAAAGAGGACGAAAAACTTTTACCAAATGGTGGGGTGGCCGAGTTGTCCACGCTTACGATAGTGCCGCAATTTCCGTTTTTTTTTTTACTTAACTAATTTCAACTCGTGTTATTGTGATTGTCATAATTCATAACTATATTTACTTATATTTCTTGAACGCGTTCGCGTTTAGCTAATAATAAGTGAACACCAGGGTTCAACTGAAAATCAGCGCTGCGTTTCCGGCTGCAGCACATGCTGACCTGAATCCTATATATTTGACTTCACACTACAGTGCAACGTTTCTAATTTTGCTATGATCTTATTTTGTTTTTCTTTTTTGTACTGTCTTTTGCGTTGTAGCGTGATTTTATAAAATAAATGTTCTGAGTTTGAAGTGTAAGCCATATGTCTGACCGTGCGTGGCGCGCAGCATGCAGTACCCGCGCTCGCCGGTGGCCGCGAGGCGGTCCTCAGCGACGCGAAGCTGCGGCGCGCGGTCGTGCAGTGCGAGCAGCACGGTGCCGCCGCACAGCGCGCGGTACAGCCAGCCCGGGATCGGCTTGCCGCTCCACTCGTTGCTCTCGTCGAACTCCTGCAAACATGTAATGTCAACAAAACAACCGACCAACCGGTGTCACATCGGTAGTCCGTTTGTGCGATAACTCATAAGTCAACAATCCAGGAAAGTTAAACGATGAATCAGTTGGTAACTGAAATTCAATCTTTTGATATGTAACCCGACGAACCAAGTATAAAAGCGGAAGACTCGGCACTGTAAATAGTTTGTAAACCAGCCTTTCTGTTCACATGACCATGACCATGACATGACCATTTTTAATTAACAAGCAATTGCGATGTCCGCTTTTTCAGGTATTCGATTCATCATCGATTCGGCATAGTAAATTTTCGGGTTAACAGTGAGTCGTCCATATACTTTTGGCGTGGGAGCGTACTTGTCAGCTGCTGTTATAAAGTCAAAGTTGATATACAAATGCCTCTACTTCAATCAGTATGTGAAATGCGAATTATAAAGACGACGAATTCCAAATACTGCCAAGTGAAATGCTGTCATAAGAGGTAATTAAGATAGTACCTGTCGGAAGGGCGCGTGAGGGTCAGGCTCGGCGAGTATGTACCGGTAGCCGTCCTTGTTGAAGGGGTGCTCGGCGGGGTACCCGTGCGCCGGCAGCTTGGGCCCCGGCTCGGCGGGGCGGCCCTTCTTGCCGCCCGGGGCCGCCTCCCAGGCGCCGCCGGGCGCCACGCGCCGCTTGCCCTGCCGGCCCTTCACGCCGCCCGCCAGGGGGACTACACACGAACATTGCACTATAACTCTGCCTTTCTAAGCCAATAGGCAGTATCTCAGATAAAGCTCCTGTATCAATATCAACCTAATTATTAATAACCGAGAGTTAAAACTGCTTTGGTTCATGAATTTGAGATACTTCTTAGGAGGACAGAACTCTACGCGTTTGGCGCTGTGAATATAATTATGTGCTCATTCCTTAAATACCAGGATTTTATAATACAAGATTCTTAAAACACGGGATCCCTATAAAAACATTGAAATTAAGGTATTGTGTATTATTTTCACCCATTATTTTGAATCTGATGTTTTGGAAATCTGGTATACAGAAAATCTAAGCGGATAAATGTGTAAAGCATCCGTCACTCTTCCACTTAATAACTTGCTAGAAGGTCACGGATGTTTAACATATAGCGATATATAACTTGAATATTAAAAAAGGTCGGGGACAAGCTATACGCTAAGCTATAGCGGGGAGGATTGCTCTGTAGTCTTGTGAATGCAAATGTCTATGGGTCACAGTTTCCACTTACCATCAGGTGGCCTGTGTGCTCGTTTGTCATCTCTATGCCATAAAAAAAAAATAAAAAAAATAACACATGCGTAAGTATGTTTTTTTTCAAGTAAGTTGTTTTTGTAATGCATTGCTTATTTGCACCTGCAATACCTTTTCCAATATTCAAGTTATTTAAGTACGTTGCTCTTACAATTTTCTATAGACTATTGAGCTTGTGTTCGGTTCGGTTTTTTTTTATAATTATTTTGCCCTTTCAGTTTTAATTAATCTAAACATTTACGTACTTTTTTGATTTTTCTGTCAAAATGGGAG